>VOMN01073544.1:0-37462 GCA_014899125.1 Orchestia grillus | reverse complement strand
TCTCGAACGAAGAATGTTGGAACTTTACTTATTCGGGGAAAATGGTGTTTTGGTTTTTATACTTGGCTTAGTTTGTACATGGTTGTTGAAAATTATGATATTAATTTACATTTAAATTTATGTACACATATTTTATACTTAATGTATGCATTTGGTCACAACCGCTGCCCGTGACTTGAGCAGATTTATGCATCGTAGGTGCCGCCTGGACGTTGCTGAGGAAATGTACAAATTTTACTAAAGTCATTTTTATAAATTGACGAATGTTATGCGTTAACTTTCAGATGCTAAAATTTTAAACTACTTGCTTGTCCGCAAATCTTGTGCGCACTGAAATTGCGAGATCAGCAAGCTTGACTAAACGCGACTACAGCCTTTACCAGCCAACGCCATGAGTGCAGCTTCCAGCTCAGGTGCGTCCGCAGCACCGGACGCCGCTCGCCACGGAGGCGCTTCTCGTAAGAAAAAGTGGAAGAATCCTATAGGTCCAAGAAATGTGGACAAGCCTGCACCGCGCAGTATGATAGCCTACGAGTATAGGCTCTCGTTGCCTTTTTTTGTCGGAGATGATGAAACCGAAATGGTTAAATTGGCATATCTAGACTTACCATCCAGCGACGAGAATTCTCCCACAGGCATCTCCCACAACCTTATAATCAGAAAAGCGAGCCAGTTCTATGTTCCCTGCACCTTCAGAGCGCGGAATGATAAAGGATATCAGTGGCCACTCGTAGCGAATAAAACGCAACGCAATTCTGCTCTCGTTCCTGCGATACCGAGCGTGATTCGACCAAACTCGTGTCGGGACTGCGAGTTCAACTCGAAACCAAACAAGATGGTTGACATCAGCTGTTTGGATAATATCAACGAAGCTGTACCACAGACCAAATTGGATAACAAGCACACGGTAATCGTGTTAATTCATACTTCAAATCGTTTCTATCCATTTTGCATGGAGTTTACGTACTCGGAAAACACTTCCATGCAAGTCTCGGTCGCTGGGTCGGACTACCCGTGTTGCGGCACGCCTACTTCAATTCACGTAAGGCCCAAAGATCGCGCTCAAGCTTTGTCGATTACTGTGGAATATCATAACAAAACCTACGTAATCGAACATCCCAAATTTAATTTTTCGGACGATATAACTTTCAGATTGGAGTCCCGCGTTTACAAGTTAGAACTATCAGACTTGAACATGAGAACAATGCCACTTCCTGGTACACTTTGTGGCGAGTGTTATTTCAGAACTATTCGGGACTCGAATGGAAAATACGCATACTATTTTATGAAACAAGGAAGTGACCGCGAGTTGATACCGATATCTAAAAAAATTGAACCCGTGTTTGCTAAAAAAGAATGGTCGTCCAGTGACAAGTTCAAAGCACAGGTGACCTCGTTATCTTGGGTGCAAAATACAGTCAAAGTAGACCTTCGAGAAGAATTCTTGAGATTCGGCGTAAGTGGCACTGTAATCATTCAGTCGGACAATATTTACAGAACGAAAAGGTTGTTCAAGCCATTTTTAATGAACAATGCGAAAGCTTTCATTTTAGAAAAAAATGCGAGGCTCAAAGTTTTATGCACTAGCTTGTAGCTCGGAAAACGGTATGTAATAACTTGGTCATGAGGAATCGCAAACTAAAGCCGTCACTCGTGCTCATAAATATCGATGCGGTCTACTTTTAGGTGTGAACGAAATGCAGCCCACAAGGCTGTCGAAGTCAAACTAAATAAATGGTGCATTCTTATAAAATTTTGAGTACTGACGCTAGTTACATCGAAAACTAAATACTCTTTTAAACTCTATTACTGGGTACTCGTGCTTCCCTTTTTTCGTTAGCAGCCCATAAGCTGGCCTAGAAATTGTGTATCATTTCCGTACACGTCCTAAAAGTTCCGGTCTTCAGAGGTCTTGTATTGGTTCCCTCTCCTTGTTACAGAGGCGGTATGATGCGGTGCCGAAAATTTTCTCAAAATCTTTTCATAAAGCAGACGTGTAGTTTCCCTTGATAATGTTCGTCAATGCACCTTAAACGTGAATGAATTGTCTTGCGCGAGATAATTTCTTGCTCTAGAAGACTGTATAGTTTATTCGGGTCCTTGAGCAGGCCGTCGGTTTTGGTCAATAGAGGGAAACTGGACAACATGTCGCCTGCACGACTAGGTACCTCGTGTGTGGCAAATTCCTGTTTGACGTTAATTTTTCGGTTCATACGAATAGGAATTTATTTTAGACAGCTACGTTGAAATCACGGATTGTTCTTGAAGCGTATAGCTATTGCTCCCTTGTACTGTTGGATGTTTATTTTAGTCGCATTTATGTAGCAAATTATTACCTAAATAGTTGTCGGACACATTTTTGCCGCTCATATTGCAGATGCCCGTTTGCGGGCCAGGCTTACGTATCCGTACTTAGATTCTGCTCCCGTCTTCTTTCTATTCCGCTCTGGATTGGGGCATCAAGAATGACTTGCATAACTTGTCGCTATTCTACTTTCTTATTGACGTTATCGCATCATCGTACGTGGGTAATATTTTTACAGGTTCACTCGCATTTTTCCCCGAACTTCCCCAGGGTTCACTTGCAATGTGTGCAAGTGAGCGACCATGTTCTCTGGTGCGACTGCCAGAAAAATATCCGAGGGCATACCAGAGGCGCAGGCCCAATGTGGCGTCTGTCCACTCTTCAATTATTAAAACCCGAAGTATAGGTTAATTTGGTTCTCGTGGCGTTCTACTCGACAAGTCTTTTAATGTGACGTGTCTGTTGACTTCGACTGGAATTTGGAATGTCCTGAGATATCCAAAATTTATACCCTGTCGCAAAATCGTCAAATGGTCTATTTGAAGATGCGCGCGCTCGCTGCCTGAATTTGAAATATTTTTATGAGAATAAATCTGATGCAATATTCATCATTATTATTATTTGTCCTTAAAGGCCGAGAGATAGCTTTGAAAGTCGGTCACCATGAGAGACCAAGACAAGATACATGCCGATTACCACCGTTGGGAGCACATTTGTTATATATCGATTGGATCTCGTAACAGAAATAATTAAATCCTTAGCCTGAAACTTAAATTCCTAATTGTTAAAAGCCGGTTTTCAGATTCGCGTGCTAACCTAGAAGCTTTTGTTTCTAGTTCATCATACATTTGTGTAATCGACGGTTAGGCAGGTTTCCCTTATCATTCAGCGATCCATTCAGTAGATTGAAAAAAAGTCTTTCAAGAATTGTTTCAAAAATAGTTCGACTTTCTTGTAGTACTCTATCATAATATAGGGAAGCTTCAACATGCTCGATTATGTATGCTCTTTGAAAATTCTGTTCCCTCCAGAAAACATTAGGGCGGCTAAGCGCAGAGTTTTGAACGTCAAAACTCGGCTTACTTTCTTTGCTGTCTAAGCTAGGACACGCTTTTCAAGCTGCTGGCTATATCAATAGCGCACGGGGGAAAGGTTCTGAAAGTGATTAGCGGTACGAAGATGGTTTTAAATTTCGTAATTGTGACGAGCCTTGAGGATTAAAAACGTCGGAAATGACAATACGCTCGCGACCAAGAACCTTTCGAGAGTAATTGTTCAGTAAAACCCGCAGCCAAGTGCCAAGGGCCAAGAGGGAAAATGGCGCAGGAACTTGGTAACAGCAATTATTGAATTGTTCGACCATCCAGAGCAAATAGGCACAGTGAAAAATGTTCACGAATGGTGTCCTATACGAGCCTCATGAAGGGCAAAGCTCGAAGTTTTTGAGTCCTATGCTAGTTTTGTAAACATGTAAATGAAAACGTTGACGAAATATCGATAAGACCTTGAATATCTCCGCCAGAAGTAGCCAACACGTCCGCGATATTAGTTGTGAATGTATAACGAATGGTTCTCAAGCATTCCACGGGGGCTTATGTGAGAGGAATGCTATGAAACTTTGTTGAAAAATGTTCTACTTCGTCCACGTACAGTAGCAAACCGTAAATGTCTGAGAAGTACATGAGAAGTGGGTCATCGTTCACCTTTTCGGTTCTGATATGACGAAGACCAAAAAAATCGCTAACGATTCATAGAAGTAATTGATTTGTTCCGTATAAGTGGTTTTGACTGCAGAAAAATTTCATCGACGCTAAAAATATCGATCTCAACCATTGGTGACACGATACGCCGGTTCAGACCATGTCAATCTAGTGAAAGTCGTCAACGTTCAGGAGGTCAAACTAAAATGTAAAGCCGTGCGGCTAAACGATTAGTCCGTCAAGTCCAGAGGAATTTTTCGAATGACTCCGCCTGGACTTCAAAATAATTTGGAAGGGGCTGGAGCAAATGTGAGGAAAAACGAAATTCGAGCTACAGGAGCGACCAATTCCGTTTTCGTAAAACAAAAACGCATTTGAAGAAACTAATTCCTGTCAGAAATCGCCTGGATTTTGCCAACATATGTTTAGAAAAGCCTACAAACTTGTGGAAAGCTGTTTTACAGTCATACGAAGATTGTGTTATTTGGGTGAGTTAGTCTTGGTCACATTTGGAAGCAGAAAACCTCAGCGCATGATCCTAATTTGTACAATTCCGACAGTTGAGTTAAGAGGTGGCGTCGTAATAGAACGGGGCTGCTTCTACCCCGCATGTCCTGGCAAACTCTTCATTATTCAAGAGGAAATGAATGATCGAATGTATCGTAGGAGGATTTTGTACGATAGTCTTTTATAGTGTGTAAGCGATTTGAAGTTGCCGAGAGGATGGTAATTGCAGCAAAACAACTATTCAAAACGACAGAGGCCATTGCATCGGGGTTTCAGCCAAAGAAAATGAAGGACATGGGATGGCGAAGTCAGTCGCCAGGCCTGAATCCCTTCGAGAACCTGTGGCGAAAATTGAGATTGAGCATTCATAAATTGGACCCAAAAAATTTACGATTTCAAAAGAATGTGGAACCCTATAAGTAAATATCTCAAACGGTTGGGAGCTATACTAGCGACGCAAGGTCATTTTACTAAATCCCAACTGCGTTTTACAGATATGTCGGATGCTTTTTAAATGTTCGACATTTTTTGCTGTAGTCATAGGTTTTACTAGTTATTCTGATACCGAATTAGTATTCGGCGTACAAAAATAACTTAGATTTTCAATTTTCGACCACTTTGCTGCTGCATAAGTAAGTGAAAAAACTTTTGACATATACAAGATATTTACTGGACCCGTTGTATATAAGTCTGCCAACATTAACACATAAATATTCGCATAAATCTACAGTATTTCAAGCGAAAGTTTAATCCGCTCTGACTACCTATTGGCTTTACAGATGAACTGAGAATTAATACAAAGAAATTTAAACAATGATTCTTTGAAACTTTGCTACCTGCTCCTGCTGTATAACAAAACGTAACCGTCGGTCGCAGATTCTACTGATGAATAATGCTAGAATTATACACGAGGAGAACATGTACATAGAATTTGAAACACAAGTAATTGAACAATCTATTGCGTTAAAATGTCACTTTATCTGGGAGAAAACATTTACGCACTTTTCTTCAGGCACACCTCATAGGCCACCTGCCGCTGCAGCACTGAGCTGTTCAATGAGGGCTTGCACCCAAAAGTTTGTCAAGATTTCTCTCGGTATGAAGTTTCATCTTTTTCTTAATTATAAATGTTTCTACCCTCGCAAATACAAATAGACTCCTCAATAATGATTACCTCTAATTGAACAGTACTATCTAAGAACTTTAATTGAAACTTTTCAAATAAAATTATAAATTTTTTATTAAAATATCAACTTCTACATTGGCTTTTGTTTCTTGCCTTTTATTTTCAGTATTTTTCGTACTTTCAAAATTTGCACTTCGCCCACTCTTCCGCCCGTTGTGTGCTTTGGCAAATGCACAGATGTTTTTTTACAATGTAGAGGACATCCTTTGAAGTATTTACCCCTTTTAGAGGCGATTATCTCCCAGCACTTGGACGGAGCCAATCCCTCTAACCAATCATCCCTCAGTTTGCTAACAACACACTTTCCTCGCATTCTCATGTTCGTTCGATTTTCACCAATATTCGATTAATTCTATAAACAAAATGGTTCAGGTGCTTTAACTTATGAAAATCATTCTTATTAACCCATTAATGCCGAATGGCACAGATGCTGCCAAGCTAGGTATCGCTATTTTTACAGTTATAACTACTTCAACGAGCTTACCTTTGAATTACAGCATCTGGCGTCGAATATGACGCGTAAGGCCCCTGTTACAGTTTACCTATTTACGATTTTTCTTTAAATCAAACTTTCATTCAAACACGCAAACCCCTAACACTGAAAAAATATAGTTTTGTAAATACAGGCATGAAAATCATTGTACTGGCTCTAATGGGTTGAACAGCCCTGCATTGTCTCTGTCCACGTTTTACTCCGTCAAACCCATTACACTATTCAGAAAACACACCTCTTTTTCTATTCAAACAAAAATGCTAGCTCATACCTTATTTATCAAACACTTGTTCTTTACCAGTCTAAACTTCTGATTCTTTCGCAAACCCTCCATTCAACGAGTCGTCATCGTGAGATGCAATCGAAATACGTACATCCTCAAACTTTTTTTTACGCTCATGCTAAGCACTTTCTACATTTGAACTCAATTTAAAGCTCTCAACCTCCTTGTAGCAAGTATCCGCTACAATAACCTTCTCCTTGTTTATCTCATTCGATCCATTAATGTATATGATCTTATCTATCCAACATCTGACCCAAATATTAGCCTATTTTATTCCGTACGGAATTACATTCACTGCATAACTATACGGGTATTTCCATCCCTCTCATGTCATACAGTACGTCTGATTCTCTTTTTCCTTTTTTTCGAAATTCTTTTTCCAAATTTTCCTCCCACCCATCCACCTCACTTCAAGCTATAGCTAACCATTTAGCATGATTCAATCCTCTCTCGTCTTATTTTTTCATGCATTGCATGTTAATCTCTTTTACCTTAGTAATCTTTGTTTATTAGATTTTATAGAGTCATTCTTCAGACGCTCTCTTCTCTCCCGCTGATACAAGAGGCAGTCAAACAGTTAATAAACTAAACACACAGGTATAAACTAAAAAGTTAATTTTCAAAAACAACATATTTATTTTATTCATAAGATCCGTTATCATCTATACACTTCAGTAACCTGTGTTTTCTTCGGCAAATTTCGTTTATGTTGAATTGCTTTGACCAAACATTGCAGACTTGGAAATTTCAGAGGCTGTCGAAGAACTTTTTCACTTCCCCCTGAATACTGTAAGGTGTTGATAACGAACTATCGGCTCTATTAACACACATTCAGAACAAAGTTTCAATTACCTTAATTATTGCCTCATGATCACTGTGCTCCACAATAAATTATAGACATAAAAAATATATTTTTAAAATTGGTTAAATCTCGGTCTCCTCTGAAGTTTACGTATGACTCACAGAAAAAGCATCATCGGGAGAAAATTAGACTCAGTTCTGAAGCTTTAGTATTTTCCAGAAAATTTCTTTGTCAGCGTACAACTCAAACTGCAGTTATGAAAATCGTTAGGGAGCCGAAGCAATCTCAATATGAATAAAAAAGCACGACAAGCCACGTTAATCATAAAAATGTATTTCTATAAAACCTAATTTCAAACGTTTCGGCCTCTGGCCAACTACAGTGGAAGACAAATTTCAGTAAAACGGGGTAAGGGGAAGCGTGAAAATTGCAGTTATATTCATCTTTTGAATGGAAAGTCAGGCACAAGTACCTCACGTGTCGATGTCAGTTATTTTGTTCTACTGTATTGTACAAAATCTTCTTTAATCTGGAAACTGAAACAAAGCAATGACAATAACTTATCTAATGAATCAAATCGGTAATAACACATTTTTTTGGTCAAGTTTAGTGATGAAATTTTGTTTATTATTCTAAGATGAGGAGAAATTTGATGATAATAAATGCTACAAAGTCCTTTGCTGTCATTGTCAAACCTGACAAAGTGCGGCTCAGAAATTACTTATTCAGCACACTGCTTTCGGGAATGATTAATAAAAACTATTCAAGACCCGTGAGTCTCAAAGTAAACGTTACAAAAAAAAACATTATTTTATTCTAATTTAAAAACACATCCAATTAAGTTTTCGTTTGTACTTAGCTTTCTTTTAATCAGGAATGGTTCGAAGCAGCTTAGAGGTTTACGAAGAAGAGAGGTTCAAACCTGGCATTAGTTCAACGAGCACCAAATTTTTAATGCAGATAACCACAAGTGTCAGCTTGACGTCTTTAAAATTAGGAATAGTAAGCCGTAATCATTACAAACATATTGATTTGTATTAGAGCGTGAAAAGCTTTATGATTCTCTTCACTACCGTTTTACAACGACCAATACTTTGTGCAGAACAATTGCACAGAGGACTGCAATGCGGACAAGCTCCGAGTTGCATAGCAGGACGCGGTGGCCGGTCCGGAGCGCCTCATTTGAAGGGCGTGTGCAGGACGTGCCAGAGGCGCGTGGCCAGGCTCTGGCCCAGGGAGACGCGGCGCTGGGCGTCGTCGCTCCAGCGTGCAGGCTGCCTCCTCCTGTGTCGGAGAAAATAGATCAATTCACTTCACCACAAATAAGATCATTAAAATTCACACATTTAGTCATCAAATTGAATTTCTAATTTGTTACAATGAGGGACGTCCAGGATCTATCGTGTGTGGTAAATTGCTGGAAACATCAACTGGATTTAAAATTTAACTACCGCAGCCTTCAACAATTTATCAGAACTTTAGGTTTTAATTCGAGTTTACCTTACAAATTGAATTTCACGAAACTGAACCAGTAAACTGAAAAAATCTATTCATTTACGTTACTAATTTTCCTTCGTAGGAACAAGCTAAAAAAGTTTCACACAAAAGGCAAGGAAATTAGCGAGAGGGAACATACAAAACGATTAGTTGAACACTAAGAACATTCGTAGATTATTTCACTCACTTCTTTACCTTGAGGGGATTGTCATTGAAAGAATTAAGAATTAACCTGTTAACGGGTATTGACATCATATGATGTCCGTGTGGNCGTGTGAATGTAACACCGGCCATCTGGGCGGTGACCGTTAACAGGTTAAGCACCTCGCTACACCGAGCGCTACAGAGACTTGCCTCTCCTTCGCAGCCTACCCGAGTTATCCTTGAAATAAAGAGCCTAGTGATATTACCTTCATGCAAGTCATTAATATATTTCCGGATGCGGTGATCTTAACAGCCATCATAAGAGCTCAAAAGACAATTATTACTCGACCCAGAGCAGCCAACACGAGCAGTTGAGAACTCAGCTTAGACGTCAAACATAGGTTTTATTTTCGTTATCCTCGATTTTCGTTTTTCTTAACGTGATAGAAGATTGCTTACGAATAGCACGAAGTACCACCTGAACGATACCTCTCGCACAATCTTTATCGATTTCTTCTATAATTTTTTCCTTTGAGATGCTCGATGTAATTTCAAAAGCATTTAGTAGTCGACTGAATTAACAATATTGTATACATTGTAATATAACTTGCTCAAACTCCAAATGAGAAACGAAACTAAAGTATGCTCAACTAAACTATGATTCTGTTGAAACTATTTCACAGAATACGAACTTACGCCTCAACTCACCAAGGTGACAAGTACAGAAATTTTAAATATACTAGAAGAAAATAATTTCAGTGCCATGTCGTCGTTCATGTTGGTGAATTAGTGAACCAAACGTTGTTTTTTATTCAGTAATTCACCACCCAGACACGCAACTCGTGAGATGGTCCGTAGTCCGCTCCCCACGTCTCCGACCCGCAGGTCACCAACTGCTCACAGAGCCAACGCAGTTCATGAAGCACCCACAGCAGACCTGTCCCATTGTTTTAATATTCTCCATATCGGTCACTTAAGAGTACCCAACAGGGCAGGTGACAATAGTTATTCTGTGTATTGCATGTTTCCCAGAGTATCTCTGGCCAGGAAAATTTAATAGTAGCAATGCCCTCTCACCATTGAAAGTAGAAAAATAAAAACTTGTGTTGTTAAAATATAACCCACTGCGTTATCCTAGCAAAGCTGACTATTAGGCCATAGGTTTTGTCTTAGTATATGTTTCGGATATTTATTTCATGAAAAGAGCTACATGTGTGCTTAATAACCCCGTATTCCGTAAGAAGTCCTTCTATTCATCATAGTTTACATGTTTTTGAGTTATTAATACTTTTGAAGTTATTAGTTAATATAACGAATAAATTTATTTCATTTCTTTTTATTTACCGTTCATTACACTTGGAATTGATTCCATCACATATTTACATAACTTCACGCACAGCTGTAATTTTTCGGTCCTTCTAATTTTCCATTAACAGTAATTTCCTGAGATAAAGCAACAGATCAGTTATTCCTTGACCAATACAGCTGTAGCTGATAGCATTTTATGACTTCACCCACTAATCTGCTGCATATCACGGTAGAACAAAAGACTTCATATGTACTCGTATATCTAAATTCGTCATAAGATTTGCCCAAAAGTATTCGCGCATGCAAAGGTAAAACAGTGATAAATATAATAGCCCAATTTATGGCGTCAGGGCAGGCCAGAAGACTTTATGTTGTTTTGCAAGAAGATAGGTCACAAGTAGTTAGGTAGTTAGTTCTGCAAAATTTGAGACAGTCGTTCTGGTAGTTAGTTTCGCCAAATTAACATTTAGCTGTCATCTTGCGGTGAAGTAACGGTCAAGACCTGAAAGATATTCCTACTTTCTCCTGGTCTACAGAATAAATTGTCCGATCACTATCGTTGAAAGCTTTTGAAATCTCACCTTCTAAACCCAGCTGTTAGCAAATTATTTTTGCAAGCCACGATAAATTGAGCGTTACGCTATAATATGAAAGCACACTTGAGTCAAAGCAACGAGTAAATAACAAACATGGCAGTTAAAACTGGACAGCTTACCTGTTCTTAAATTCAAGTGGTGAATACGTCACTAGTTCACCACTAATTATAGTACCAGAAATTAGGCAGTAACTGTGATAATAACTTAATTGTAACCATAATTGGAAGAAATTTCCCCCTTTTCTTTTTGTGAAGTTTCAAAGACTTAATGCCGTATATCTTACGGAAATATTCCTAATATATTCTACACATTTTCAAGCGAAGTGCCCCTAATTTCAGAAAGTTAATTCACAAGCTTGGTCTCCGTAAAGTTGTACCACTATCAAATGATGCTCATGTCCTACCTCTACCTAAGACTGTGGATGCGCTCAATGTTCCACGGACAGCAGAATTAAGTAGATTTCGGTATCATGAGTACGGGGCTTCGGTATCATAAGTACGGGGCTTCGGTATCATGAGTATGGGGCTTCGGTATCATGAGTATGGGGCTTCGGTAACAAGAGCACGGGGCTTCGGTATCATGAGTACGGGGCTTCGGTAACATGAGTACAGGGCTTCGGTAACATGAGTACAGGGCTTCGGGGTTGCGATGCGCTAACTTTGATGACGGTATACTACTGTGTGGCGTTCGGTTAATGAGGTATTCTGTATGTGCGTAAAAACCTATGTCAAAATTATTGATCAGGCCACTGCAATTATAATGAAAATTTCCATAAAATTTGAGCATTTTGAAACACTGTTTCCCCCCTGACAATATGCCATTGGGTAAGTAACAGACATAATCACGAGCACTTGTGACACAAATCAGAATCAAGTTTTCACAATAGCTTTTGTGATTAGATTTAATGCTATATTTAATAGTCATGACTTGTCTTACATATCGCAGTTCCCAAGGTTAAGATAGAACACATACCTATGAATTACTGCGTAACTCTATTAATTTTAGAGACGCTTCAATGACTGACTGCCTCCTCTACTAATCAACACACTGAGAATAAAGTATTTTAAAAGCGGACGTGATTGGCCGACCGCTTCTCAACGCATACTTGAGTTACACTTTCACTATCAAAACGCTACAGAAAACTATTTACAAACAACAGAAGACTGACCGCCTCCTCTGCGGCGTGCTGATGTGGGACGCCGACACGTGCTGGTCTCTCCGCCTGACGCCCTCGACCGTCTCGGCGTCGTGCACCTGAACAGGTACACGAAATTGCCCTCATTTGTTTATGAAATGCAACATATTAATCAGTGAGTCCTTTTCTGGCAAGTACAAGTTAACTCGTTTTGACCTAATTAGTACTGCTCAACTGTACGCGAGTAAACTTGCACCATTTTAATTTTTAATGAAAAGTCTGAAATGAGTTCACTCGTCCTTCTTTCATTTATCTCGGTATGAGAGGTCATTTCCGAGTACACTCATGCATCTGGAAAAAATAACGGAAACCACCTGAGCAAAGCACGTCTTCGTCAAACCTGCCACGGAAGGGTTAAAGCACTCTATTGTTGCCTATACCAAATTTGTTTTTTAAAAGATCAAAAGAATATTCATACATAAGTTCGAAAAGGGTAGGAGGCCTAAAATTCAAGCAAGCCCCTTGGATTCTAGGCACTCAGATTCGTGTTAAAATGGGAAGCATCAAGTTTTCATAAGACAAATTGTAAAATGTGGTGACAATGAAACATTTCACAGCCCTGCCAGTCGAGCCCGGTGTCTTCTCCATGACCCCGACAATTTGTAAAGCATCTGACCTGGTTCCCGTCTAAATAGACGATGCCTTCATTCTGCTCTAGGAGAGGAGTGGTCTCCCTGACAGGATTCCCCCATGGTTGGACAGCTATCATCTCCTCGGGGCGAAGCACCCCTTCCAGGCTGAGCCCGCCGCACGTCTGGTCCACTCGCTCCAGCTTGCGCAGGTCGATGCCGTAGCGGTGCATGATAGAGTACGCCTTCTGCAGCACCTCAGCGCGGGGAGTTTTCTCGCGTGTCAACAGAAATATGTTCTCTGGCGAAAGAAACGTTTCGTACATGTGTGACCGAGAATGGTGAGCTGAAACAGAAATGTGCATGTTTCTGTTCTCACTGTCGTATTTTTACACAGTTTTTGAATCTACTCAAAATAAACTTAAGGTAGTATTTTTCATCAATGCGCCTCACATATGTAATTCTTATACCTTTTCGGTGCATGTTTTTCCACAAAGCGTAAAATTTGTTTCAAAGAACACTTTCCTGTACGGAGCACTTGGTCATTTTTTCTCGAAACATCTAGGAATGGTCGCACATGTTCTTGCTTACCTGTTTTAGGCAGAATGCCGTTCCTATGGCACTGGTACTCAATCGAATACGAGTTGTAGTCGGTGGCCAAGATCTGGAACTCATCACTCATGACTGAGGAGAAAAATGTGAGTGAAATGAATGTCAACTTCTTGCATCCTGTTTTTCTTAAGCGGAAACTAAAATGGCATCCTGTTTCTCCTAAGCGGAAACTAAAATGGCATCCTGTTTTTCCTAAGCGGAAACTAAAATGGCATCCTGTTTTTCCTAAGTGGAAACTACAATGGCATCCTGTTTCTCCTAAGCGAAAACTAAAATGGCATCCTGTTTTTCCTATGCGGAAACTAAAATGGCATCCTGTTTTTCCTAAGTATCCTGTTCTTCCTAAGCGGAAACTAAAATGGCATCCTGTTTTTCCTGAACGGAAACTAAAATGGCATCGTGTTTTTCTTGAACGGAAACTAAAATGGCATCCTGTTTTTCCTGAACGGAAACTAAAATGGCATCCTGTTTTAATTCCTGCGTGTTGCTCGCACATGTAGCCTGAATCCAGCCAGCCAATGAGTTGAATATAATACAGTATTATATTCGCCACATATTTATAAGGAGTCATCAGATTTTGTGAACTGTAAACATTTCCATTTTGGGTCGATCGCAAAAGTCGTTTTGAACTCCTATTAAATCTGTGTTTATTCTCAATATGTAAATATCCCAAATTTTCAGAATAAAATCAATTAACTCCAGTGACATGCCTAGGAAATTCCGCATCCAAACTGAAGAAGATTGAAATATTTGGTTATACTTAAGATCCTTCCGATAAGATTTTCACAAAACAGAACTCAGTCAATACAGTCGAACTGCATCAGTAAAATGGCATTAGGCAGAACGAGCAGCAGAGCAGAACGGAATGCGTAAACAGCAATATTGCAGCTTCAAATTTCATGAAGGAGTCAATCCAACTGTTTAGAATCAACCATTGCACAACTTCACGACGTTTAGAAGTATGATGGCCACAGTCATTCATTTTTCTAAGAGTTGTTCACAAAAGCTTTTTAACACGAAGAGTCCAGATCGGTCCAAAGCGCTAGATCGGCTCCAGCAAACAGCTACTCTAGCATATTACTTGCTTCTCAAAATAAGCATTTTTTCTTTTGGAAGAAATATTTTCCGTGCTATCCGATGTTCTCTCGAGTTTATATATGTACCTCTCTATGCACAGGTCGACCGGAGAGCGGTTGTTTGCTGGGACCGATCTAGGGCTTTATGCGAGGGATGACTGTAGAGAGGTTGTTTGTTGGAACCGATCTAGCCCTTTATGCGAGGGATGACTGGAGAGCGGTTGTTTGTTGGAACCGATGAAGCCCTTTATGCGAGGGATGACTGTAGAGAGGTTGTTTGTTGGAACCGATCTACCCCTTCATGCAAGGGATGACTGTATTCCGATTATTAACAGAAATGACTCAATGAAGTCTATTTTTTCTGAAGCGTTACTGATTCGCACGAAAATTCCACTCCAAAATATCTAAAGGAAATACCATCAATCAACTTAAACAGGAGCTATACGAGGCTTAATTATTTGCCAGAGCTCCTGCATCATCTGGCAGAAAGAAAAATAAGTTTAAGTTGGGACGAATGTATTGTTGTTGAGTGATCATGTAAAATGTATTTAGTGATGAGATTCACAAAATTATTCAGGGGAAAAGATTTGTATTGGGATATTTTTATTGGACGCGGTTTTGATTGGGCTGATTCAAGAAATATTTATGTGATGACTTCTAAAGTGGAGTTTATGATCAAGAAATATTTTACTACGAAATGAAACTAGGGACTAATTATACGCAATACGAATTGAACTCAGACTAATTATGTATTTCACTCGTTGATACTACGATAAAACCGTACAAACCGATGTCTCATAGGGCGTACCTTCAGCCGAAATTCCTGAAAGGCCTTCTATGACTCTGGAAACAATTTTTTGACACCGGTTTCTGTTTTCACCCAACGAGTTTTACAATTTCTGAAACTTCTGACTGAAATCGCAAGGAAATGGTACAGGGCATGAAGGGACTCACACGTGTAAGGTATGGAGTATCGAATGACGGACGGCTTTCTTGGGCCTTGAAGGGTCAGCGTCGACTCCAGCAGCCCCGCTCCCCCGGTTCTGGAAAACAAAAATAAAAATTAATTTGTAAGCAATTGTCAACGAACAAACACAAAAACGCGTAGTTTCTATCACTTGGTAGAAAAAATCTTTGCCTAAATTCCTCACTTATTTGCTTTGAGCAGTTTGCATTGTACTTCAAGGCACTATACACCGTAGGTAAGATTGCTCACGTTTTAACCAACATCAAATGCCATCTGTTTCGTCACGCATCGAGCTAAAGTTTTCCACACATTTTTTGATATGTCCAAATGTCGTACACACTACAAAACTTTCATTTACAACTTGAATAAGGGAAGGAATGACATATGAAAAGAATTGGAGAAACAGTTCACTGTTCGTTAAATTGCCAGCTGCTCTTCAAGGAAGTTGTTCAATAAACTTGTTGTCACAAAATGTTAAACTTTGAGAAAAATCATCTTTAACTGAGAGTTTTAGGCATTGAAATCTAATTTAGAATGATTGAAAATAGTGAACTTTAGGGGCAAAAAACTAAGCACCTTGGACAAGAAATTAGTCACTTATTGTTTTCCGAGCTCCAGTTAATTGCTGCGTTCATTAATCAGTTTCCAAAGCTGGGACCGAAGTTTTGGTTACATGCGAGTACTGAACAGGCATAAAAATTTATTCAGAGCAGGCAAGGTATAGACTTGCTCCTTAGTTTCTCCACAACGATGAGACGAAAGCAAGACGTCTCGGAATGAAAAAAATGGGCTATTGCATTTGGTCCGGCTAAGGAACACTAAGTGAAGTGAGTAAGGGAATTCGCTGGTGTTTCATGCCGCACTATTATGCGGGGCTACCAAAAATAGAAATAATCCGGTACATACGGGAATTCCATGCAAAATTGTGGTCGGAAGAAAATTCTATACGATATGACCGCCGCCATGCGTCCAGAATTATTGGGCGGAATCGCTTTGCACTAAGGATAGAACTACTGCGAAGCGTTTTTCACGACCTTTCTTCTGCTCTTTCTGAACGAACTCTTCGTAGAGAACTCCATACAATGGATATATGGAACAGAGTGACGCGAAAATGGCCGAAGTTAACTCCTGTCCACAAGACCACTCGTTCAAACTAAGCCAAAACACACGCACATTGGACTGCAGAGGAGAGGAATATTGTTATGTGGTCAGATGAATCACGACTTTGTTTCTATGACAATGTTATCCGCCGTCGGGTTCATCGAAGACCACATGAAGCCTTCAACGAAGTCGTTGTACAATTGGCTATACAAGGAGGAGGAACGTCTATCATCTTCTGGGGCTGTTTCAACTACACAGGGTTGGGTTCTTTAGTTGAGGTATCCGTCAAACTGAACCAGTGGGGCAACATTGAGCTGCTACATAACCAGGTTTTACCATTCACACAATATCTGAATGAAGAAAAGTAAGTTGTTTCGCGTATCTTTCAGGATGATAACAGCCGGATGCGTCGGGCTAGAACGGTCAACTCGTTTGACAGTCATTCAGGATATGTCAGGAATTTAGATTGACCAGCTAAGTCCCCAGGCAAGAACCCGATACTAAATTTGTTGAACCACATAGAACAACAAGTTATTCGTCGAGATGATCGTCCACGTACTGTAGCCGCTCTACGAGATCCGTTGATGGAAGAGTGATTTAAAATCGACCATAGGTATATTAGGACACTTGTAGACTAAATGCTGCGCAGAATTCCCGTCATTATTCATGCTCTGGGAAGTCCTGCACCATATTAGCAGCACGTGACTAATTTTTTGTCCACAAAGCGTATTAAGTGGTTATAGTTTCTCTATTCGTAAAATAAATATTTCAGGGTCACCACAGCGAGCGTAGTAGAAACATTATAGCGTTAAACCATTGCCGTAAGGAATCATGTTGTCCAACGAAACGTACGAAAGATCTATATCATTTGTATTTTTCAAAACTATTCTATTTGCAAGTTGGTTTACCAAACAAACTTGACATTATCCTCGCAATCGCACAAGTTATTCATTCAAAACATCTTTGCTGTTCTTGTTTCGTAACTGCGATATATCTGACACAAGTTTATTTTCAACGAACAGTGTTTAACTATAAAATTGAAAATCTCTTAACTTGGAATGTACAGCAAAGGTCCCCCATGCTTAGTGGCAGAGCTTTACATTATTATGACCGCATTATTTAAGCAATAAAACTGTCTTTACCCATGTAAAAAAAAACTCGCTTCAGTCTTACGTAAATTTCGAATGAGACTCCATTTAGCTTTGTACGATAATCTAACAGCAGCCTTATGGGAAGGGACCTTATAGTACCTCATGTGCATTTCAAATGAGACTCCATCTTGCTTTGAATAACCTAGCAGCAGCTTTATGGAACGGGACCATGTAGTTCCACTGGTCCTGACATGGTTACTGTTGCCGGTATACGTCAGCGGAGCCATCCTGTTGAATAGGAACATAATCCTTCGTACCCATGCATAGCTTTCCAGTTTAACTTTTTAGCCACCACATCAACGAATTTGTGAAATAATTGACATATACACTTGGGATTTCAAAATTCTAAATAATTACAGATATTCCGGTGCGACGGTTATACTGGGTTGCGCACTGTCAGTTGACTCGAACGGCAGGCATCAGATCGCCATTATGAAAAATACCTTAAAATCACCTATACCTTACATGCCATTAAGATCTCATCACTGTGTGCCGTTTTACAAGATTATCTCCCTCCTGCAGCGTTTTTGATTTACTTTACCATGGAACCTCGCACACGACAAACAAAGACATGACAAATTTATACAGTCTTCAGATGGGCATTTGCGTCACAGTTTGGAACACCATGTGTCATCACATATTTTCTCGACTATTGTTAATTAAGTGTTTTGGAATTGCTCTCTTTCTCCTTCCCTGCAAAAGTACCTTCGGATACTTAAACTAATTAAAAAAGTACGAAACCTTTGATATTTTTACAAGTAACTAATCTGTAACATTTCGTATTGGTTCAACCTCTAACATTGGAATGTACCTCCTATACATAGGCTGAGTATTTTCTTTAAGAATTCGAAACTGTACTCGTACATAAAAACTAAGCCTTGCATAGCACAACATAACTTCTTCAGGTGGTCGCTTAGATTGGAGATGGGTGTTTTGAATCAATGAATTATTTTATGCTAATTTCACCATACAAAGCAGTTATAGTCACCAACTAACCAGAGCTCAACTTCACACTTTTGTAGCACAAATACTTACATGAGCTCATTAACAAGCACGCTCTGTTCATTTTACTTTTCTACTAGTTTGTTCCACTACTGCTGATTTTATGAATCAATATTCAGGCACTATATTGGATTGCGCTTGAACTCGCAAGATAAAAGACGTCATAACTGTTCAACACTCACGAGAATTTGCCTGAAAAAATTACAACATTGGTCGTCAATCCACGGTGTACAGGAATCATTTCGATTAACCTTAATTTTATTCCGACTTGAAGCATAATAACGGGGGTTCACTTGGAAAATTGCACATCCAAACGGAAGCAAACTGACATTTAGGTCAACATGGAACCAACTCAACAATAAGAGTGGCGGGAAGTCTCACATTGTGTTCTGGTAGCGGAGTTTCAGTCTGTATTCACCAGACTTGCCATCACGGACGTATATTGACTGCCAGCACCGGCCTGGTGACGCCCAGCTGGTTTGCTGCTTGTCTTGATGGTACCACTGCCCCGTATACTGTAAATAAGATATTAGTGTTTGATTCTTCAAAAGCCCAAGTTCGACGTAACTGAAGACGCTTTTGTTTTCTCTACAAGACATTTACAGTATAACTTAATTGTTGCTTTAATTTCTTAACGAACAGCTTAACATTATGAAGCTAATAATTTTGATTAAGAAGTTCATAAAAATTTCCTATTTTAGGAGAGCAACTGTGAGTTACTTGATTTGTTCACTGTTTTGTGCAGCATTGCATTCAAAAGTGTTATTTGGTACCTTACACATCGCGCAACCATAAAAAAAAGATCCAACGAGTAGCGTACAAATACTGCATGGTTTTAAATGCTTCCTTTTTCAAAAGATCACTAGACGCTGGAATCCAATGATTACCACAAATGGTTCAGAATGAAGGGTTATCTCTCAAGGCAGCACTAGAGCCAGCCAGTCATGACTCGCGTCGTATGTCAATGAAATTCGAAGAGTAATTCTAAGTGAGGGAAGGAGTTCTTGCATGATGCCTCGAAGCACAATACAGCAAAGCTCTTTAAATGCGAGAGACAAAATTCAAGGAATGCATGCTACGTACAAAAAAATGATGGAAATATGCAATATTAAAATCAACGGAATTTCTCATTTTGTTTTGAATTTGTAATTGATTGAATGATGTAGTAGTAAATATTTAAATCTATGTTTGTGATTAATAATTTTCTCTCCACCAAATCAGTAGTATTTAATTTCATTCAGTCTGGCAACAAAATAGGATGCATATTAGAATATGTTTTCAAATATAGCTATATTTTTCATTTTTCTTTTGTTCTTCAACCATACGGTTTTTTTGTTGAAAAAAATGTATTTTTTCCCTTTATATAGTGTAAATGTAGTACAAATATACAATAAAGTCTCATTGATCATACTTCTTTGTCCTGCCATTAGAATACATTATCTGGAGTACATAATCACCGGCAGCTCATTAGTCCGAATTAAAGGAGCTGCACTGTATTCGCTCCATCCTTCCGACTGTTCCAAACTTCTACAAGCATATAAATAATCACCATTCTAATGCAAGTTCTTGCACTTGACTCCTCAGAAAAATATAAAGAGTTTATTCTAGTTTGTACTCGTATGTACATACATGCATACACTTCCTAAAAGGGGAGTTTTGATTAATTAATATTTTAGCCTGCCCGTCACCAACCTTGCTGAAGTCGAAGTCCCTGATGATGGGGTAAGACGGACATATGCCTGCCCGGGCTGAGGATATCAACGTCAAGATGATGATGATCCTTTGGGGGTTAAGCATTAAGGAAATCTTCATTTTTAGTATCTGTCGTTAGGTCTCTATGATAAAAATATATTTGATACTCTGATCTGAACCTACAACAAAAATATGCGAACAATGACAGGTGGTATAACGGAATCAACTTGAAAATTCAAAAACGTCAGATGAAACCCTGAAATATATAAAAAATATTTATTAGAATTGTGACTAAGTTTCACTGAGCAGCTTCATTTACCAACTTGACTCCCAGCTTCTGGTTAATATGCTGTTCATCCGATACAAGGAGACAAAAGTAACGCTTTCGTCCGACCTATGCATTCCGACATTCGTAAATTTCACTGTCGCCAATGAGCTGATGCACGGCTCCGAGAGACCGTAAGTATTGTAGCTGCGTTGTGAAGCACGCCGTGTTCTGAAATTCAATTTATATATTAAAATGAAATTGTACCAACGAGACAACACAGATGGTATAATCTAAGTTTACACACTAATACCAGATGTACACTTCAATTACTGACATTACTAACGCGATAAGTGTTGACATAAAAGCGTAGAACATTCGTGCAACAGCTGGTGCTGTACGAGCATTGTAGTGGCCTCTATAAGCTTCTGCGCCACTGGTTTCGTGCATTTAGATAAATGAATAAAAAAATTTGCTCATTAAATGCCATTATATTTAACATTTGTTTGGCAAAGTTTTCTGCCGAATTATGAGAAATGAGTTTCAACTGACTGCTGCTGTGATTCCATAGAAATACATTTCTTTTAAAGTCGAGTACAGTTCTGACCCACTAACTTCATTTCAATTTTGTCCCTCAACGGTTCAACCTATTTTACAAATAAGGTTTTGCAAAGCCTCGGCTAAATATGACTTGCAGATTCCAGCAAAGAGGAAAGCTCGTCATGATGACGGCTCTCGGTCAACAAAGGATTTAAACTTTACAGTTGGCACCAGGCAGCTCACAGAACGACGCTTTTCCTAGGGCACAGGTAGCATCTGTACAAGTGGAACTTTCTGTCGCAGGTCTGAACTTTCCTCGTACGCCGAGTCCAATTTCAATAAATATGGGAAATGGAAAATTTTATTTACAGTTGCATATTTCCGCTTCTAAACTTCCTGTCACTTTCTCTTCCATACACAGCTCCTGGAAGACATAGCTTATAGTCTAGACATTGAGTAGAAGCTATCAACGACAGTGCACTAAGAGAAAAGCTAGCTCGCGACGGGACTTGAGTTCTGGCAACTCAGCATTATTACTGGGGGATATTTGCGTGCAAGAAAGTCCGGTGTCGTAACCTATATTTCAGAATACTGGCACTGCAGTTGGCTGCGATGCGCTGCAGTTGGCGGGGCGGAAGTCGCTACCTCAAATTCAAGGAGCACCCCGGCGCCTGCGGAGTCGTCTGTACAAGACGCCAAGTGAAATCAGAGACCTTTTGATCCTACCGATCGTCGAACTGAAAATTTCTCCTCGTGTGTATCTACTGTTGGCGCATCAAAATATTCCCAATTACTTTTATAAATAACATAATGAAATAACTGTTTAGTGTTACGACACATTACGCTGAGCATGAATTGCGATTACTTTTTAAAGACTCAAATTATAACTACAATTTTCCTTTATACCGTGTTTTTGAAATTGACTGTGCAGTAATAAATACTACTACTGGGTTCTCGATATGAATGTTACGATAATTGTTGACCAACTTATATCATATTACGAGAGTATGAGTTTTAATGTGAAATACATAGGTCGTTAAACTGTACGGCAAGACATAAGTTTCGATTTTATATAACTTCATATTCTCAGTCATTCCAACAGCTACAGGAAAAACGTTTCCGCAAATTTTACTTTTGTTAAAGTAATGCCTCGATGGCTTCTCTATCATATGACACCTTTTCTCAACAAACATCATCAAATACATTGAGCAAGCATGATACGACGATTTTCAAAGTCATATTATTTTTACCGGAGAAAATCCTGAGTGCACCGTTCAGAGTGTTATCTCGAGTTATCTCTCAATTGGATGAACGCAATTTGCTCATTATACGATAGGCTCACATGGTTTACATACTCGTTTAGACTTGTAATTAAATCTGAATTTCAGAAAAAGAGCTCAAATTATTGTTCAGATTTCGAAATGCATTTGTCAGTTTTTTTGGACACTGTTCCACGAATGAACATAACTGCATCCTTTATGGAGAGACTCTAAGCTCGTCAATGCACTCTTATTGATAACTTTCATCTAAAAACATTTCACGAACCAGTTTCTCAATACACTCGTAGTCACTCTTATCATCATAAGAGCTTAAACGTGTTACTTCAAACACTAACAAGAGAATTTAACGCGTGTTGCGGAATCGCTTACCAATACATTTAAAACCGGAATTTCCTGTGTTTTAATTTTTTCGTACCATGTTTTTCACCTGTACAATTATTTGCAATATCCATCAGCATGATGCTTAACAGTTTTAAAACCAATGGAAAAACTCGTAAGACTCTCGCTCTTTGACTAGCCTGGAGCATTTTTTCCAAGTGTTTATTTTGACGAGAACGTGTGAAGAAAATCCGTGTTCTCTACTGTTATGATAACTTGTCTACTCAAAGCAAATATAATTATAAAAAATCATGACCGTTCATAAATGTTTGAAACAAATATTTATTTCATAGATTAGGTGTCAAAATTTCATAGTACTGCTGCGTGGATTTTAACAAACCGGTGTTCAAAAACAAGATAGTAGTCAACAACGTTTTCGAAACAACTCCTAAAATATTTTGCAAAAAACAAATGTCTACAGTATTGATATAGTTTTTCGATAGAGTTTTATCATCTTGCTACTCTCACCTCAGCCATATCTTTTCGCGATGGAGAAGGCGAAAGTTTGCTTCTCGTACTGCGGTTCAAATCTACCAAATATATTCCAGTTATTCTAAGGCCGAGATATTTCGCTGGCCATGGCAGAAGTTTACCAATATTTTACTGCCTGTGGCCGATGAAAACAACATCACGGGGCAATATGCCACCGATCCACCACTGCCATATATACATAACGAATGGATTTCATTATCGAAAATATCGGAGTCGCACAATTCATTTTGAAGTTTTTGGTAAGACTGTTGGACGAAAGCAACCCAGATCGTATGATTTTGTTGATTGTATGGACTAATCGCGTTGATGTTCGGGATAAAAACAAACTCATTAAGCCACATAACGATGATCGATACCCGTAAATATCCATTATATGTACATAATAGTATTACTTCTTTTGCACCTTAATGTCGGATTCTGTTATGAGATATTTAGAAATACAAGTCCTTCCACCAATCTCAGCTCCATCAAGCTGCCGTTGTACCAAGAAGGCAGAAATAATTTTCTGTGAGCTAATGGCGTTTATTTAGCAGTACTTTTGAGTTTTGCTCACTATTCATTTATACGAGGGGGATTCAAAAAGTTCTTTAAAAAAAGACAGTTAGAGATAACGGTCAAAGTTATGACGCATATTTTTCAACATATGCTCCATCTAGGTCAATACCCGTCTGCAAACGATAATATCAGCCTTCAAGTCAATTTCTGTGCAAAACCGTGTCCCGCGATTTGATCCATGTCTGAGCAGCTCTTTTTGCAGCTTCAATTGATGGAAACTGAGCACCTTTCAATGACTTTTTCAGCTTCGGAAATAAAAAGAAATCGGATGGGGCAAGTCGGGGCTATAAGGTGGATGTCGAATGATTTCCCATCGAAATTCGCGCAACCCACCTCTTGGGTACCGAGCTCCGTGCGCGGGTGCATTGTTGTGGAGAAAGGGACGCGCCGATGCAGTTTCCTAGGGTGTTTTGCTGCGATTTTCTTGAACAGTATTCTCAAAATGCTTTCATAACAAGCAGCTGTAGCTAGTTTTTTGTCCTTTAGGAAGTCAACCAGCACGATCCCTTCTGCATCCCAGAAGACAGTGGCCACAACCTTCCCTTTTCAACGCTCAGATTTTGCCTTGACAGGCCCACTTCCACCCCTGGGCAGCCACTGCTAAACTGAGTTTTGTCCTAAAGATCGTACTGGTAGAGCCATGTTCCATCCCCGGTCACAATTCTCTGCAAAAAAGCTCCAGGGTTCTCATCCCTCTAGTCCAAACATTTCCATGGAAAGATCTGCCTATGCCTCCTACTGGTCTGGGCACAACTGCAGCCTAGGAACCCACCGAGCGGAGAGCTTGCTCAGCCCCAAACTGTTTACAAGAATTGAATGTGCAGAACCCACCCACGGAGATGTTGAGTGTGTCTGCCACAGATTCAGCGGTTATTCGCCAATCCTTTTCGATGAGGTGACGTACTGCATCAATGTTTTGCACAGAAACTGATTTGCTAAAACTAATTAGTTGATTCCGGGAAATATCTGAACCCATCTACCGATTAAAGTGTACACTTGGAAAGAGTTTCAACTGGCCAAAAATGTCAGAATGAGTAATGTGTAATATTCACAAAATTTCTATTTCTCGTAAACTCCCAGCAGTCAGGGAGACTTTTTCAAGGATAAATAAAGAATAGAACGTTCATGTGTACATAAAGTTTATCCCTTTATCTTCATTTGATAGTATTGAGTGTCAGCAACTTTTTCTTTGATTTGAGAATCGCAAATTTTGAACTGCAAAATCTTTTTTGCGAAAAAAAAATGTTTCTAAGATTTTTTCACTGAGACACAACAGATATACTGTAGTTTGGAAGGGGTAAATTTAAAACGTACGAAAGTCATTCTTCTATACATACATAGAGCGAGCTCGAAAATCTCTAGGTCGGTCCTTCAATTCCGAACTATTTAAAAAATATAGAATCTTAATTAACTATTTAATTAACAAGTGTCGGTTTTTGATGTTCTCTTCAACTCGAAGTAACAGTGAAGACATGAAGGTCAATAATAAACTTTCCTTGCTAAGTTTCACTGCCGATTACCTCGTGAGCCGGAGACTTTCTCCAGCGGTCGTCATAACGGCCCGCTTCATCAGGTAGCCTCTGCCATTAATTCGGGTGAGCAATAAAGAATTGGCGCACTTTATCATCATTACGATATGCAACACAATCCACAACGTGACTGAAATGCAGATAAACGTATAAATTTGTACTCCATTTGGAAAGAGATTTGGGAACGAGTTTGCTGCAGGTCGTTAGAGAAGATAGAACATATAAGGCTCACCGTGATGTCACAAAGCCTGATCACGGAGTGCCTTCTTTTCTCTCGGTTATTTTGATCTCTGATTCTGTTCTGATCCACACATTTGAACCTCTGGCTGTTCTCACATAGACTTCATCGGCTGTATTCAATGCTGCTAGAGCGAGTCTTACAAGGACATTGGTACTGTTTCAACACACCTTTTGCTTGGATTTTTTTCTCTACTGTCTCCCTGAACTTTTGAATTGTAATTCATTCAACATTTTATTCGATTGACATGTTCTAACGAAAGTTAGCATAGTGGTTTGCTTTACAGCTTACATACCTAGCAAGATTTTAACTTTTTTTTCAATCGGTTCACCCATGTTACAATGTTAAAACATATTAAAAAACGAAGTTATTTCATAAATCCTTCCGATGAAATACCAACAGATTTCTAATGCTTGCATGAATGAAAGTAAGTTAAAGTTAAGGCATATGATTCAAAATATTGATCACCAGAAGCCGCGCTAATAACAGCGGTTATACAGCTTTAATCCAAAGAATAGCTGAAATGCAAATGTTCCATACAGGGCTTCATTTTCAACTTGGCAACATCATTAAATTACTGGCTGAATTTATTATTACAAAAATAGCACTAGTCAAAAATAAGTTTAACGTTAGAAATACGTCATGAATCTGATCGCTATTTTTTCAAGGCGGAAGGACACGATACACTTCGGTACTCGCGACAAAAACCAGGCACTTTCGGTGGTTCACGCGCTTGCATCACGTTAGTACGGGACAATCACACGCTGAATCTAGGTTAAATGCCATCATTTTCGTCAAGACAATTGGAGTGGCACTAGTGTTTTGCGTTTTATTCGAGAATCTCTCCTAGATTACAGTAAAATTTGTGAGAACATATTTGTTTATTGAATGCATCAGTAGCGCGTAAAATATTTTTCATTCTGGCGAGAACAATCAAGTAAATCAGTTATCACGAGATTGCTGGGTTTGTACCTCACTTATCCCTTTCTCACACTCTAGTCGGCCGCCCAAATGCAGCTGACCAGTTTATTGTGATAAAGAATTTCACAGTTTACACAACGATTCCAAATAGAGTCCATATGTTCGTGGGAGCTTTAATATGAGCACATTAACGTATTCTCTGAGAAAGGACCAACCTTGCTTCAGTAGATGAGATGCCAAAACGAACTGTCAGCTTAGATTGATTGCAAATGTTCCCAGAAGAAGTCAGCTTCATGAAGAAAAAGAAAAGTGGAGACCTCGCATTTTAGAAATTTGAAGAAAAACCTAAATGTAAAAGGTCAAATCGATGTCTCAAATATTTATATGAAGTATTCTTTGTTCATCTCGGTTCCCTAATGCTGATGTAATGTTAGGGACACTCATGTCAAATATTTTCAGATGAATTTTGTACAAAACTGAAATAGTCATCTAGACTCTTCTTAAGGGTAGATTTTTCCGATACGAACATTGTTTTAAGATAATGAAAAAAAATCACTTCCGTTCAAGAGTCAAAAGCGAAATTTTTCCATTTTTCCAACCAAGAATGAAATCTTGAGCGCTGCGGTGTCGCACGCTGGGCAGCGACGAGTATTTATACGAATAATAACATCTGAGAGCGATTTTCTCAAACTCATTTTAGAAGTTGAAAATTTTTAAACTTACGTTCGTATCATTAGAGTGAATGTTAAGGGTTTCGAACTTGTGAGTTAGCAGCTCCGCAAGTCATCGGAAAAGCGTTGCATGGTCGATTAAAATATAAATTAAGACGGTTAATTTTACCGGTTGGATGGAATGACATCTACATTTCTTTAGGATATTATTTTGTTACCTTCATAAAAATATTCGTGTGGGCTCAAATTTGAATTAGGAGTAAAACACTTCACGCCAAAAGAACAATCAGTTTTCTTAAAAAAAGAGCAGCGACATAGCAAGGATGAAAATATACTAAAAAAACGTTTCCAGTCACTCAAAGTTTAAAAGTATGGAGTTACCATTAGTGTTTATTCGGAGTTTGAGAAGTGCACGGCAATAAGAAAACCGACGTGATATCGAAACACATTTGATTTTCTTTCCTATCAATGCTGAACGGCAGCTAGGAGGGTCATCAGACGACAGCGATGCTTGTTCCTTCTCCAAAATACATATATTAGGAACAATTAGATTTGCTCACGTGATAGCTTTCAAAGACTTCTTTGTAGTCTTAAAACCCCTATTAGGAATTACAGCAGCTCATAGGACAACTTTTTACTCATTCTCACAAATATATATATATATATATATATACACCGATATTAACATCTGTTATCAAGAAACTTTTAATTAACAGGAATCTCAAACTATTTGTTTACTGTCACTCGCTTCAATGTGCCATTGACGCAGCCTTTACTGTACACTGCAGCTGATTAAACAAAAACATGTCTGGTATATAAACGAAAATGACTACTCTACTATTGACTTCAGCAAGTGTGAAATAAACTTGACAAACATTCATATACTTCATATAGCTGTCTAAACTGTACATTGGCTTGGCGTTACGGAAAACAAAAGGAAACCAAACAGCGATACATAATGAATAAGTTTCTGTCGTTGGTAAAACCTAAAATGCCAGGTAGGGGGATACAAACTGCATAAAAACATGCGTGAATGTTTGAAGAAAATTATGAATTGAATCACCCATTCGCGGGAACTGACAGGCACCATACAAGAAATTAACGTTGTCAGACCTGAGGCATCGTTATCCATGATCATGTGCATCATTGAGCGTTTACGAGCTGAAGGTGATTATCTGAAAGTAATCTTCAAAAAGTAGACTTTTTAATCTACAAATAGCCGTTTTTATCTCCACCACGAAGGTCCTCGAGTTTTTCCATACAACTAAAATTTTCTGAGTCACCGGTAATCCTCGACATCTTTTGTGCTTGTATAATGCCTAATTCGATTTGTGCTAACAAATTGTTTCGGGTATTTACAAACAAATATTTCAAAAACTTGGACGTAAAAGTTTGAACACACATCAAATCTTGTATAAAACAATTACGCCATACATACTTGTATATCAAAGACTACCTGAGTGTCTTTTTTTCTGTCCCAAAATACTGGGACAACCTTCAATTTCTTTAAAATACCTTCGCAGAGTTTCCAGCAAATTTTTAATCTTTTTTGAATAGCTTATTTGATTTTCTCACGACTAAAACTTTTCGCGAAATATCAGTTTCTCTTCGAGTCCCGCATCGCTCGAACATTCAGTACTTTGTTGCTTAGACCCTAATTTATCGGCACTTAATTAGAGAGAACTTTTGCAGAAAACGAAGCTTTTCAGTTCGCTTGCTCTATAAATCTCGTCATTTCGCTGTACATTGAAACATTTAGTCTACACGCTCGTACATTGAAACATTTGGCCTACACGCTCGTACATTGAAACATTTGGCCTACACGCTCGTACAACTTTGTGCAGACACCTAACTTACTTAGCTGCCGGAGGCTGTGTGCGGAGCCAGCTAAGCGTATCTGGGTCTGTCGGGCCCCAAGATTTGCTTTATAAATTTACTCAGAAAATTGTAGCTATATTTTTAGGAGCATATTATTTTTGCGTTTATTCAAGCTTCAAGTTCGAGACCGCGAAACAAGTAGGTCACGATCGCGGTTAATCGAAGAAAAACCTTGCGGTGCAGTGCCGAGTTCGTTGAATAGTGCCATTAAATTCCTGGAAACGTTTACTGCCTCTGGAACGACAAATTGATATCAAACACACGCAAGAGGAAAACAATGTGGCCCTAGATACATATAGGTACTTCTTGTGCTTCCATGTAGACTGAAGTCTTGATATCGGTAAGATCACAGACTTAATGATACATCATTTCACAGATCATAAAAACTTTAGCGATCAACTGATTAATTTTCACCAGCAAGAGAAAGACAAGTATCCATGTTTCAACTTTCCACTTCGTAACATGAACTTTGAGTGAAATTTATCAAGAGGACGTATACGACCATGTTTTTAAGATAGCTACATCAATTATGTGATTACTCATATGTTCGATTGTTGAGTTATCCCATCATAACCACGCGTGAGATGCGGGCAGCAAGCACAGTTAGCTATTGCTTTCATTACTTATTTTTGAGCTTAAAACTGCCAACAATTAGCACGTCAGGTCCTGAATTTGGCCGCCGCTTGGACCAAATGAAAATGCTTAAATCACACAAGAGAAGGAGAAAACGCACGTTAAGCACGTTCCGCCATCCCTGGCAAGCATCAATGCTGATCGAGATACAAAGAAAGAGTTTGGATGTGCTCGAAACTGTCCTCGTCATGTATGTAAACAAACTGGGTTAAACCTAACGGTCTCGTACGATAATGTAATGATACTACATACTAAACGACGGTGTAACGTAGCATCCATCTAAAGAATTGCTTAAATTAATTAAATCAAATTTGGCTCATGTGCAACTGCCCATTAGTAAATGATCGTTACCCGACTGGTTCCCATAAACAGGATTGTGGGCCTGGTTGCGCTCTCACCACTGCACCCCACCTGCAGCCACAGCCCCGGCTCAACTGCGACCTCGAGCTGTTCCGCGCCTCGCGGTCTGGCGAGTCTGGACTCTGGAGTCGGCTGCTGAAAGTCAGGAACCGCACCTACACCCGCAGGAAGAAGAGCATGACGCTAACCCCCTACTTCAGAAACTCTTTTCCACACATTTTTTGGCCAACTTTAGAGAAAATAGTTTCTAAAATGAGACTGTGGAAGCCCCGCCTTGAGCTAAAAGTTCAGAGTCATTGCCAGTGTCAGCAAAAACATACGTGAGGATGTCAATCTCAACTCGGAAAGACACTTCCTGAACATAGGCTCTAGCTATAGTAGGCCAGTGTGTTCTTCAAATGCACTGGGAAACACTTTATTTACTCTTTTCTCTCGAGCAGATTTCTTCCAAAAGAGCATTCAGAAATTCAGTAGCGTCATGTCTTAAAGAGCTTACTTTCAAAACCTTTTTGGAATATCAACTGTGGAAGGAGGACGGGACACGTCATGACACATTCTCTTCTAGGGTCCATCTATCTCTTAATTAATTCTAAGGCTCAAGCGCTTATTTTTAATACTCGAAGTTAATGTCAACAGTATTTCGCTTGTTAGTCACAAAATATTAATTAAATACTTTTGTGCATTTTTCTACTTGAAAAAATAAGTGACGCGCGTCTTGATAATAAAATCAAGATTCGGGGTACCATGGCCCAGTGAGTTATTTTTATCTTTTACGTTTTGAGATGAATAAACTTCGTGTTAAAGAACTAACATTTATTTTCTTCAAGAACCGTTGGTTTTCTCGTGTGTTTAGTTTTAATAAGTTTTATTATTATTACATTAATGTTTCATTTGTAGAATAATTTTTTTTCGGGAAGGATAAATTTATACCGTACAAATTTTTCTTGTATTTTCTTTCCAATTGCGTAATAATATGAAGGGAAATCCTACTCTCGGAATGGAACTTCACCACAGCTTTGGGACCAACAGCCAACAGCTATTAAAATTATCCCACTAGTAACCACCCTATTAAGAGCCTCGATAATTATTATAATAAGCAAATGTGCTGGGTTTATGAGTGACGCCTCTGAAGAGAAGAGGCAAGTCACTGAGCTGCTCACAAGTGAGCGATGTGGTATGATTAAAAACTCAAAAGTCACTCATGTATTTTGAGGTAACGAAAACGATATTGAGGAGAAACGCAAATCACATATTTCCTATTCGGGACTGTCTGATTCCGGGCCGATAAGACATATTTACCCCAGTGTATTTTGATGACATCAATGAATATGCTTGTACGCTATTACAGAAAAATGATTTGTTCCGTCACCGATGTCAATTTAACAACCTAAGCCGTACACGATTTGGCACTAGTTTTATCGTTGCTATTTATAAACTTTCCAATCGAGCGTGAATGTCATCAAGCAATTTCACAAATTCCAAAGTCAAAAGAAGCGGTATGATTGCATCCTCTACGCGAAATTTCAGAGACAGGTAAACTTCGTCTCAGAGCCCTGCCTCTTCGACTTTCCGTTGCCTGTACGGGATACTCTACGCATCAGCTTAAAATGAGAAAAAAAATTCAGGTATTATGAAAAGATACAAGGAACACTAGTAGTTTTTAAGTTTTGAACCCTTTAAAAATATAATAAATAATATTGAATATGTACATTGGATTTAAACTTTAAGTAGAGTTCGTTTAATATTTTCACTATGTTGTACGAATATCTATTGAGAATGTATATTTCATAAAAGCACTTTGGATAATGTAAAGGAGGCTTTCAGGACTACAGAATTTGATAAACAAAGGTAAGCCGCAAATTTGTTTCCTAAAGTTTATCAGTTAAACACATGAGTTTCGAACAGGAAAATTCACAACTCGGTGCCTACCAGTTGAAATGACTTTACGAAATCAATCAAGTTTCGTGTTTGTTAGCCTTCCGGACTCAGAAATGACAGCCCAGACCATCAAAGATGCCGGTCTCTGTCTCTCAGTCACCACTCACGGTTCACCCTCGCCATTCCTCATTTAAATTTCCTCGTTTGAGATGTATTGGGACCAAACTTGAGCTCATGCAAGAAAAGTAAGCTAAAATGTTTTTCCCATGTTCAAAATTATGGGCTTATTTGTTTTAATAATGGTCTTAGACGGAAGAGGTACAAAATTATTCAAAATCACGTATCAGTCTTAAGGTATGGTGAAGCTTGCTTATAATGTAATGAAAGTACCATGGCAAAAGCAAATTTCAAACAGAACTGAAAAGGCCATTATTTTACGATTAATCTGAGGGAAAAAGAAGTACTGTTAGAAACTGTTCGGTTGGCATTGGTACCTAGCAGTATCTGAGCAAATCTTGTTGAGCAAAGCCGGTGTGTTGAATTACTGATCATATCAGAAACTTTTAGATCTTGAATCCCTTGAGGTGTGCCTTATATTGACTAGAAGGGTCCCGTACCGCTTTATACATTGGAGCCAAGAACCTCATGCCAACGCGACATTTCATAAGGCAATCCGCATTCAGAGCTGATGAAGCTAGAATTTCCAAGTCCCTTGCCTGATCTCATGTTTCCAAGAGTACACACTTTTGACGGATCTCATGTTTCCAAGAGTACACTCCCTTGCCTGACCTCATGTTTCCAAGAGTACACGTGAGAAGCTCAGGTGCGCTAGGCTGGCGACTCACGGCGCTGCCTGCGTGCTGTGCTCTATGGGCGCGCGCCAGATGTTGACGCTCGTAGCAATTTTTCTCGGTGCACGTAGAGGAATTTTTACTACTACACTTTTTCGAGGCTTGCCACCAGATGGTCGAAAAGCTGCTGATAAACAGAAAGAAAAACAAACTCATGTTGACAATTTTATTTCGAATAGTTACGTTCGAGGCGTCTTCCAAAGCGTAAAGGCGCCTATGTATGGATGTTGTAACGCAGGTATGTTGTAGGTATTGAATATTCTCAGGGAAGATAAATGATGTGGCGCCTGATGCGTGATAGTAATCATTTATAGTTTTTGCTCAAATTAATGCCATGCATAATTAAAAAATAGAATTTTGTTTTAAAGATGGATTATTGTTTATAATAATGTCGTTCTGTACGTGTAGTTCAACTCACCTATAATACGATTTAAATTAAAAAGACTTTCAACTTAATCACCAATTGAAAAGTGACTGACAGGACGATGGCAGCACACGAACAGTGAATGCAACAATACAATGGCATGGTTTTATGAGAAGAGGATAAATGTTCTCTAATGACTAAGCCAATCCTCTGAAATTAATCCCATTGAAAATTTGTCTTAAAAACTGGAAGTGATGATTCAGAGCAGAGATCCTAATAATATTACAAAATCTGCGAGGCAGAGTGAATACCGCTGAAAATTTGTTAATTATTCCAAATGCCTGGAAGCAGTAGTTACCAACAGAGGCAATGCAACTACATAATAAAAGATTAGTTTGTAATGTTTTGAAAACTTTTATTCTCTTAGATATTACATTCATTACTAATGATTTTTTCTTCTAAAATTTGGCAGTTTTGCATGTATCAATTACAATGACAATCCATCATGAATCTATGGTAAAAATTTAAACATTCTATGTTGACTAAAAATGTAAAAAGTATCATATAAGTTGCACCAACGGGTATTATTCTATCCTTGGCTGATTATTTATACCCAAGGACATTATACCTAACATACATAAAACTAATCAAGTGATGAATTTATGGAAAGAATAGAAAATAATAAAGCAGCGAATTTAATCATATCTTGTTAACGGGAAGCTGTACATTCTATAATTTACTTGAAATGAATTTTATCCCATACAACATGAGTGGTACTGGAATTTTCAAATAAGATATGAGATTATCCTTTAACACGTTGACTCTGACTCTCCACATAGATAAAATTACATGCCTACAAATATTTCTATGTGAATTTAAAAATTAAGGATTTTGGTTCCACAAATTTGGTTACTCTATTCATTTTCTTTCTAGTCAGAACTAGCTTATTCGATTGATGAACACAAATTTGAAAAAATTCGAAAATTTGTATTTATTCATGATAGTCCTTTGGTCACATTAGGTTAGGTTAGATGATCGCGTGTACCATATATGACCCACTTCGGAGTCAACGTGTTAATTATAATTACCTTCATCGATATCTAGAGAAGAAAAAGGACACTAGATTCGCCATGAACGCTTTGGGAGGGCTTCCTTCACATTGGAAGAAGGTAACGAGTTTCAAGGTTTTTGCACCAGTTGGACTAGAACTCGAAAAACTCAACAGTGTGATTAGCTGGTTCTACAAATGGTGGAGGCTGATAGCGAGGGAACAGGGAAGCGACTCACAAGTCGCGGAGGTCAAATGTGTGGTTATATTCTACATATAAATTAACTCTGAATTATTTTTTTAAATTAGGCTAACGGATGGCCAGTATATGAACTCGAATGATTTGGAAATGACAATTGACATTTATGGACACTGGGATCTTCGCATTATTATGTATTCAGTGCGTTTGACTTAATACATTACTTTCCGTAACGTTTAGTTTTTCAGTGATCTGAACCTATGCGAGGAAAAATTATGCATTTCCTCAAAAGTGATGACGCTCGGTGTCGATGACGAATGACGGAGGTAGCATCAGGGTGGCAGGACGCAGTATGGTGACGACATTTCCTACTAGTTTTCGTGATGATGTTAGGCGATAATGCACGGGGCACATAGTGTAGAGGCAGATTGCTGGTGACGTTCAGTAAGGCTCACGGTTGCGTGTCCATGGTTGATGTCACTCTTAATAGCGGTGACCGTTGTGACGAGCTTGTTGGATTAATTTAACTTTTCATCTCATCATTGTTGATGGCGAACGTTAATAGCAGTAATAAATAAAAGCAGTGTGAAGCGTCACGGAATCGGCCGTTATTTTGATCCTTTTTTCCTCGGGGCCCTCCGTAAGAGTACTTCTAACGCTGCAACTTTTAATCGACTTAATGGATATTCAGTATTAAATTGATACTTCTGGGCGAAGTTTTTGGGGAGTTAAGATATTTTTTATGAAATTAAGTTTACGTTGACTTAATTTTCATTTTGCTTATCTGAAATAAGTTACCGTGCTTCACCTTCACTGCTTTGTAAGTAAAGGCAAATGAATTGAATCGTGCCTGTAAAATAGTTCCTTGGCGCACGGACACGGAAGGTTGCTTGATGTCGAGAGTTTAATGGCCTCTACTTACATATGTAGTACTAGCGATGCGACCACTCCGTCTGGGCAGCAGCTCTGGCGCCTTTAGGGGGACCACGCCGTCTGGGCAGCAGCTCTGGCGCCTTTAGAGGGACCACGCCGTCTGGGCAGCAGCTCTGGTGCCTTTAGAGGGACAAAGCCGTCTGAGCAGCAGCTCTGGTGCCTTTAGAGGGACCACGCCATCTGGGCAGCAGCTCTGGTGCCTTTAGAGGGACCACGCCGTCTGAGCAGCAGCTCTGGTGCCTTTAGAGTTTAGATGGACCACGCCGTCGGGACAGCAGCTCTGGTGCCTTTAGGGGCGCGTCAACGTCTCGACCCTCTGAGGCATTGAACTACGTGAGCCAAAAAGGATGTAATTTCACTTCTAGGATTCTACATGTAGTCGAAATCATTCCTCAAAAAAATTGTTAAACGCAGTATTTACTTTAACTGTGCAAGCTTTAGGCTGTAGTGACCTGAAAATAGCACATCTAAGCACAACTAATATCTGATATATTTATTAATAAGTGAGAACGTGCATTAGAATTTGCATATCATTTAGCAACGAAATCTAGCTCTTTGCTTGGGTCTCACAGCGCTGGTCGGGCATGTCGTTGAATATTATATTATGCAAACGTTCTCGTCTAAAAGATTTAGAAAAATAATGCTTGTGAGGAACTAGAAAAGTTCTTGAATATACTTAGAATCTTTTTATATTATGCTAGAAGTGTATATTAAGGTAGTTTTTTGACTCACAGAACAATTTTTGAGAATCATTCAATTAAAATTTTATCCTAATTCTGCTATAATACCGGTAATTTTATTTTTTTGTTTGTTTGAATGAATCGCAATTAGTATAAAATAATGGTTCAAAAAATGTTCTGAACCAAGTGAAGTCATGTTTTACACTAAAGGCTGATCGTTTCGGACTACGAACTGTAAATTTTGAAATCCTGCTTATTGTTAACGACACCTTTTCATGCCTTCAGATATGAGAGCAAAATTACCGAATCTTTTGTAGTTACGAACCTAATATCCGTTTGAGTGATCCTTTTGAGAATTTAAAAGCTCGAGCATGTACTTATTTAATGATACATATGATACACTAGCTGAAATGCATATTTATTAAGGATTAAAATAATTCTATACCTAATTCGTGAAGTACCTTCCCTAGCCCAGTGAAGCCGAACACTGCAGTTTGGAAACCACATTGCAAGAAGTTCTTTCGCAGTTATGAATTTGCGGACTAGACTTATTTCGAGCTACGAAACAGGATAATAGTGCGACTTCTTCAATGAATAACGTGTAGTCTCTGAACAGGTGAATGAAGTGTTTGTTTTCTACTGATTTCCCATTCAGATTTTTTCATAACCTTTCTGGTTCTGTCCAAAATTTCTTACTGTAAGCAATTATAAAGTTTGAAAGCAACCAAGCCTTCCTATCGCAAGTCCTAGCCGGAGCGGAGAGGTGCGATGTGTTATTAGCTCTTGAAAAACCGGTGAAAATCGGCACTCTCACCTAATAAGTTACACACGAAGACTCATTTTCAAGTACATCAGCAAGTAAAATGGTCAGAACGGCTCTGTAAAACTATCATAATCCAAAATAACTTATTTATAGAGCATAATAAAACTTCTAGTTCAGGAATAGTGATTAAATATTGTATAGTGAAATACTTCGAAATTTTTGGTAAATTTAATTATTTTTAAAAGTTTTTACACGCTTTATTGGTAACATGACAAATATGGATACAGAAAAATAAAGGAAAAACATTTATTAAGAAGAAAAAACGGGAAAACATGGCCATATATCAGTACTTAATAAGTGGCTCCTTACTTTCATCAACGCTGTAACAGCTTCTGTTGTAGGATTGAATTAGTCTTGCATTCTTGAGCAGATAATCTTTTCGTTATCATTAAAATTCTCCAATATTTTTTTGATGTTTCTAGGGTTTCTAGCTTCTGATCTTTAATTCGAAATCTCTCGCACATTCTCTATTGAATTAAGGCCTACGGTTTGAGCGAGCTCATTTATCTCAGTGACATTCTCCAGAAGAAGAAATGTTTGTCTAGGAGCTTTGCTGTGCGACACGGAACGTCAACCCTGCTTAAACACTGCAGGACAATTTTTTTTAATTACTCAGGATAGGGAATAATTTATTTTTATCTACTCAGTCTAAATTAGTATTTACTTCACTGGGCCACGTAACATGAGGTCCAGCACCTACAGCTGAAATAATTCCATAACTCATGGCCCTCTGTTTTCTGAACCTATCACTTCTTAGAAT
>VOMN01073538.1:0-12486 GCA_014899125.1 Orchestia grillus | reverse complement strand
CCGGCCTCTCCATCTCATCAGGCGAGATCATGCCGCTGGTGGCGGTTATGCGCTCATTGCGAGCGTTTTAGTGGCACTGGAGCAGCGCCGCGCCATCTCCTGGCTGTCGGCCCCGCACTCGCCCTAACGCAGGCCCTGGGCTCGGCGAGGCCCCCTTCAGCTCTCTTTCTTCTGAGGTCGCGGTGCTGCGGTGTGCAACATTCCGAGCAAATTGGGAAACTAATTCAGAATATTTATTCTCCGTAATTACGCCTGCATGATTCGCCTGCATTGTGGGCAAGCGAATTCTTGTCTAGGCGAGTCGTAATGACGTTAATCCCTGAATGAAGCAAGTTGTGGGGTGTTGTGCGTACGATATCCGAGGCGAAATTTCTCTCGAGTCATCACGGTTGAGTGAAAAATATAAATGTCTCCATGATTTATTTTCTAAAATAATTAAAGGCATTTATGATTAATCAGATTGAAGAAGTCAGATCAATGAATTCAATGTCCTCATTCTTTATTCTCTAAAACAACTGAAACCTTAACGTTTGATCTTGTTTTTTAATTATTTCTTGTGCTGAAGCTGAGAACAACACCTTAAGTAGAAGCTTATATTAATCTCGCCAAACACCTCCCAGGGAAAAGGTTTCAGAAGCGAGCAGTGTTAAGTAGACACCCGCGCGGCACCCGAGACGTCCCTCACCTCATTACAATGGAGTTCACGATACGAGCTTAGAATGAATTCTGCCGTACGAGCCTTTAGCGAGAATTGCCTGCTCGCACGCTCTCCAGCCCCGCACGAGCGCTCGCCCTCGCGCTCGTTACGAGGCATAGCTTCCATTACCTTCATTACGCACACAATATCGCGGTGCACACCTCCACAACCTTGTAATGGCGTAGAAAATTAATAACCCACCACCTCTGTGGGCGCTGCTTTTTAATACTACGCCCCTGCCGAATTACTTTTCGATATCCCGAAGCAATTTTCCCTGAAGTTGCCTCCACCTTCAGCAACTCTACGGAAACAAAAGCCATAAAATGTCGGAAATGGTGGCCTCTGCTTAGCGGCCTGAGGGGTTCGTTGTAGCAGCATCAATAGTGAGAGGATCGTACTGATGGAGGAAGATAATCTCTGCGAGTAGATTGGTTATGGTGAAAATTTTATTCAGCTGCTTGAAGGATTCACGGTGAAGGTGTTCGTCAGCTCCTTCAGGATTCTCACGGTGAAGGTGTTCGTCAGCTCCTTCAGGATTCTCACGGTGAAGGTGTTCGTCAGCTCCTTAAGGATTCTCACGGTGAAGGTGTTAGTCAGCTCCTTAAGGATTCTCACGGTGGTGTTAGTCAGCTCCTTAAGGATTCTCACGGTGATGGTGTTAGTCAGCTCATTAAGGATTTTCACGGTGAAGGTGCTAGTCAGCTCCTTAAGGATTCTCACGGTGAAGGTGTTAGTCAGCTGCGGAATGACTCCTGACCCTCTGGATTACTCCTAAGAAACTTTCATCCGCAAACACAGTTTCAAAATTTACAGCAGGTTTAGTTATGTTTTTTCTCGCTCTTTCTATAGAAGAAACAGGAGAAAGAGGAAGAAAAAGGGAAAAAAATGAAGGATAGAATGCTTGACTGATTGCTCAAGTTATCATTATCACAGAAATGTTGATGTCCTAAAGTCTTCAAACACACAATATTTAAGAAGCCTCGTTTTTGTCCATGTCCTTAAGTCTTCAAAACGCTTTATGAAGAACATAGCTCTTTTGAACAACTCTTCACCGTTAGGTTACCCCAGCTTTAGCTTGGCCTTCGGAACAACTTCTATCTTTCGTGCCCATTCTGCTTGTTTCCATTTTCAAGCCTTTTTTCTTGTTATTCTTTATTTTTTCTTTCTCTTCCTTCTTAGCTCAATGTTTCTATGCGCAGGTTATCTTAAGCGGGAGCCCACCTCTGCATCGATTCCACATGTTCTCAAGTCCATATTAAAGGATCTCTTCCTTTCGCTTTTTTATTACGTTTCGTGTAGGCGGGGAACTTTAAATTAACTAATTTTTTAATCTAATCCTCTAAAAGTTCTTTTCCACTAAGTTCTTTTCCTAATCCTCGAACTAAGTCCTTAACAACTGTTTTCAAACGTCAATGTATCCAGCAGCATTAACCCTAAGACCCTGTGGAAAAACGCAAGGTGCCATCACATGACCCTCACTACTCACAACTCCTTACCCTTCGCAGTTGCCTTTACAGCAACTATGACTGCATTCCTTCTCATTTCTTGGATGAACACTTTAAATTATAAATAGGTTATCTGAAATGAAAATGTCATAAATGATTCGAGTGTGTAATTGACTGCAAAAATGTCCTCAAATAGCCGTCGCTCCCTGTAATTCTCTTAATCAGACCAGCGTGCAGCAGCCAGCCTCATGTTCGCCTCGTATTGAGACCGTGTATTTATAATCTGATCATAAACGCCGGAAGCTTAGAAATGTTATTTCCTGCACGATGGTGAAACACTTGCTCATTCATTAAGTATCTCGAATTCCGTGAACGTCAGCACTGCGTGCGAACTTATTGCATTGGTGTTGTTAGTTACATCCACCGCCCACAACCCGCCTCGGGCCAAGTGTTATCGTTCGTTAGGCTTTTTTGGTTGGAACCTCGAAACTGAACCTCCTAAATCGGGAACTTCGGAACCTGAGTCTTGCCGGACCATTTTGCTTCATTTTCATTGTCTCGGCCCGTAATTTCAGCAGTTGCACATTGCGAATTTTTCACCACATGTTTTACCATATCAGCATCGGTCATCTCGTGGACCGTTGGAGCATCCGTAGAGAATAATTATGCCATATTACGGGAGTTAGCGAACGATGGAGCCCCACATGTGGGAAGTTTTATCTGTAAGAGATCGTGGATGCCTAACTACGCCTCTTTGGTGCCCTGATATCTCCCGCCACCAAGAAAGATACGCTCCGTCGATGTAACCAAGCCCAATCAGTCATGCTTGAAGGCGAGAATTTTTTAGTGCCCTGCATACGCTGCGTCAATTGTAACGATGAGCTTCTTCTGCACAGCTGCAGCGGTCGTGCATCACGTAGGCATGATGTTCCCATGCCGTGCATCACACAGGCATGATGTTCCCATGTCGTGCATCACGCAGGCATGATGTATCCATACCGTGCATCACACAGGCCTGATGTTCCCATACCGTGCATCACCCAGGCCTGATGCTCTCATCTTCAGTCGCTGATGCACTGAGAGCTCGGCATCTGAAAGCGGAACAACGACCGCAATACCCGAGTTGAGTCAGTCGTGCGACAGCCCCAGGGCTTTGAGCACAGCAAACCTGCTTTTCTCAAGAAGGATAATCAATGTAAAAGTGGTTATCTGTTTTCTCGTGCATCCTCACCTTTCCCTGCATCCGCGCTCATCATTCCCTTCGATAAACGCCCCCTGAACGAAGCAGGTCGGCTGGAAAACTTCCCAGCTACCATTTCTTACAGTCAAAGTTGCACACGAAAAACTTCAGAGATTCAAAAATTGTTTGCGGGAATGGAGAGGACGCTGATCTTCGCCGGCCGGGCTCCCCCGCCATGTTTACCGCGGCCGCGCGCTTGTTAGGCAGACTGCCGCCGTACGTCATGGTCGCTCTCCAGAAAAGGTCTTCGACTTCGAAAAATATGGGAATGCGAGTCAACGCCTCCGGAAATGGCGATTTATTTAGATGCGATCTTGAAGGTTTTCGTCGTAATGAAAGTTTGTGTTTGGTCGTAACTGAGATCTGGACTCCGGAATTGCTGGGCGTCGCTGGGCTGCCTACGCTCCTGGCAATGGGACCCTGACACGGCCTCTTCTGCAGCCATGGCGCTGGAAACCAAGCTGGTAAGAAATCGAGTGACAAGGAACCGCGTGACAAGAAACCACGGGAGCAGAAACCGCGTGACAAGAAACCACGGGAGCAGAAACCGCGTGACAAGAAACCTCGGGAGAAAAAACCATGCGACAAGAAACCACGCGACCAGAGATCAACTGGCAAAATTCCAAGTAACATGAATGATGTGACCGGAAATGAGTGGGGGCAAGAAACTGGGTGGCAGGAAATGAGGTGAAACCAAAGAAATCGCATAGTAAGAAAAAAGATAGCAGAAAATCGGGTAGTAAGAGAAAAGGTGCTAGGAAACGATATCAAAAATCCAGTGGCGAGAAATCGAGGGATGGAAACAGTACTGCAGGAAATTAATGTAGTGAAATCCTGATCAGTAAAACCCGTTTGCATTCCGACGCCGTGTTGCTCGAACACACTTGCGGAATATGTGGAACGGAAGACATGTTCCCAAAATGCACAAAACCGAAAACAAGTCCGTTTTACTGAATTCAGAATGAGGGTTGACGCAAAACGTTTCCAAGTCCGAAACGAACGTCTTCAAAATATATTCAGTAACGCTGATAAATTCAAGGATATTCTCCCGATTATTGTTCCGGTTTCTCGGTGCGTGACTGTCGTTGAATTTTCACAATACTTGCAATGCATGACAGCAACGAAGTCAAGAACTTTGTTGCGCAATCGGAGAAAAATGATTGAAACGGCTGCGAGAATAAATTTCTTCTGACTTTAACTGTTATCCGTCTAGAACTGTTGCCGTTTCATCTTACAATCCGATGATGCTCTGTGAAACGTTTCCCGAGTAATTGCCCTTGCAAACTTTATTGATACACAAAGTTTATATCAAGTTCGATGAGAAGAATCCTGTTTTTCTTGATGCTTGTAAAGATTCTAAGTGCTTATTTATTGCTTCAAGGCCCTAATTTAGGAGTGCGATGTTTTTGAAGATAACGACAAAAAATCCTGCAATTTTTGGCAGTCTGTCTCTCGCTGAATAGGCCGGCCAGGCCCTAATAAATCATTCGTCTGCAGTCGTTGGCTCTCTTTCAAAAAGGCCACAAAAAGCTCAAGTCTAATTTCAGAGACGCGATGTTGCTCTCAAATGGGAATCGTCAAAGGAGTTAGTCCTTGAGATTTTTTTTGAGGGAAAATTTGTACCGACAAATATTACGTACAATCTGTACTGTGTGACGTGATTGCTCGAAATTCACGAATAAGTATGCGCACTGATTCTTCTTAGTGCGAGCCTTTTTCCATTCAAGTTCATTACTTTCAATGGCGTGCATTGACATTTTGTCGTTTGACAGTCTATGAAGAGCAAATAATTCCTCACAAATCTCATTAGCAATTGACGGGGACACAACGTGAAAGGTGAGGTTGAAAAAACTCCAAAATAACCAAGGGGGGAAAACTATGAACCAAATCTAGCGTTGAAAAATGCGATAGCGTGATTGAGAGCATCCAGCTAAAATCCTATGCTAATTCTATGAATGGAGAGTTCGGAATGTAAGAGAAAAACATAAGGCGGTGGTCTGATATATAATACCATGATCGCAAATCATTCTTAAGAGGCCTTGGGAGGAAAGCTCGGTGGACAAGTATGAAGATCTAGCGAGGAACACGTAAAGCTCTGATCCAGCCAGTGAGATTCGTGGTGGAGTGTCCAGGTTATTGGCGTTCCAATGAAAGCTCCAGCAAGAATGAGTCAGGGAGACTACAATCCAGTGTATAGAACGCGTGGTCCAGCGTGAATCCAGGATAGGGGAAGATCCACCAAACGTGAGTCAGCATGATTGAAGTCCTGTGGAATCCAGATTTGGAAAAAGTGGGTCATCTTGGATAGAATCCATCAGAAGGATGAAGGTGGAGAGGGAGATCCAGCATTAGGGGAGTTAGAAATGAAAGTCCAGCGCACGGGGGTCAAGAAGGGGGTAGAACCAGTGAGAGAGGCCAGGCTGGGGGAAGTTTAGCGAAAGGGACAGGCGAGTGGGGGGGGGCACATGTCCCTGCCAGCAATATATTGCGAGGGCCCCCTCTCTTCCGACATTTATTTCAGAGCGCACACACCTAGGCCCCACATTGCGTGACTGCAGCGCACATCACCGGCAACTTCCCCTCTCACTTCTCCTTTTTATCTCCTTAACAGACTGTCCCCCGCTCCCGCGGTCTTCTTTCCGTTCTTTAGGGTCTCGCCTTTGTCAAGTTTTTCGTTTTTCTGTCCTTCGTGCGACAAGTTTTTTTGCAACCCTCGTGCTTCGCTCAGGCGATCGTTGCTTTCCACGCCGTTTCGCGCACCTGTTTTTTGTTGACTGTATCGTGATTGTCGAGTTTTTCCTCCTCGCATAACAGGTTCTGTGCTCTTCTTGCCATCGCACGTCTTTAAATTACTTTTTATTCACTTCATAAACATTCCAATCGCTCCCGGTTTATATGCAGATTTTACATACAATTCTAAAACGTGGTAACGGTTGCTTTTGTTCATCGTGTCTGCGGATGAATCTCAGTCCTTTCTCTGTGAGACTCGACGCACTGAACTGTTTCCTCTTAAAGTGTTTTATTTCCTTTTTTACCGCTCAGCTGCTTCGTCCCTCAAAGCCGCTTCCATTCAAAGAGAACAACTTCTCCAGTGACGTGCCTCTGATAACAAACTGGAGGACCGCCTCTGCAGTTTCCATAAATACACCGAGCCTGACTCAAAGCGCTGCCTTACACATGCCTTACTACTCGAAAATATAAACTCTGCGTGTTTTGTAATCAGTTAACATCAAGTACGTTGTTTTCATTCTTTTATGCAAGCTTGCATAATTTTTCATCATCGTTATTTTTGTCATATTTGTTGCGTCATCATTACCTGGATTACCAGTCAATTCTTCTTGAATTAAAAGGAGAGTGATCAAATTATTCCAGCACTACCAGGATTGCCAGACTAGTCTTCTCGCGTTACTAGGATTGTGATGAAATTCTTGTGCACTACCAGGATTGCCAGTCAAGTCGGCCCGCGTTACCAGGATTGCAGCCAAATCTGCATGGAGATACGCTCGTCTCGCTCTTTAATAAACTTATAGCTTCCAACGCCTCATTCCCGGAGGCCCTGTAATCTGAGACGTAGCGCCATTTTTCACCGCTAAAGCATCCATTAGGCTTAATTTGCTTTAGGTGAGCAATGCGTCCTCTCGTCCGACCGGAAGTTATGAGCCGGCGTCGCACAAGTCATTTCTCATGCTGCGTTGCCCTAAAACATTTCTGAGAAATGAGCATTGCCGTAATTTGACTCCTGCAGTACCCTTGCACGCTGCACACTCACGCCCTCAGCCTCTCCTCCTTTTGTGGAGGAAGACTCGTTGTTTTCGGCCTCTTTTCTCGAGCGAACGATGCGTTTTCTGTCGGTCTCGACGCCTGCGCTCTGCGCAAACTTTGAGGGGCAAATTTTCCATTGGTCGATAGTTGTCGTAAATTGGAGCACTTTCTCACCTCTAAACTGCGCAGTAACTGTCGTTTTCATCACTCTAAAGTAATAACGTTTGACCACTTTTGATACGTACCTTACCTATTTCCCGCCGAAGCCTTAATTATGCATGCTACGGTTGTTCAAGTGGACACTTTGGATTAGGGTTTGACAAGGTCTTCCTTCTACTTGCAGGTGTAAGCAAATATACGTTGCGAGCTGCGCTTACGATGATTTTTGGTTTGTACAACTACTGGGTCAAAAATCAAGTCGACTGAAAATCTTTTTTTCGCGTGCAATTCTTCGATAAATTAGCTACGCGATCGAATCCCAAAATGTGAACCGTTTCCACAGTCGCATGTTTTCTAGCAGCTTTAACTGAGCGCCGTTCAAAGTCCGTCCTAAGTATCGGTGCAACGTCCTTATAAGCTATTATAGCTATTGATGTTCTGTTTTTTATAACTGAAGTTTGATTTTATGTCCTGCACGTAGTTTTACTACAAGAATCACTGGAAATCAATGAAAATCCTTATGTCTTGCATTTAAGCTTGTTCAGGCATAAACGTGCAGTAAATGTACACTACGACCAATTTCTGAGCATTAGTTTCATTTCATATTTTTGGTAAATGTTGGGTACAGCCGTTTGGCAACTAAAGCTTACGCCATTTCAAAACTCGGTAATTATTGCGCTCGTGATTCTTTAAGTGCATATCAAAGAACAATCAGTGATTAGAGGCCACCGTGTGATTGCTTACCTCGTAAATTACCGCATACCATCAAAAATGGCTCCACTTTTGGTTCAGTTTTGCAAGCTGTCAAGTTATGACCAACATCTTGACTATTTCGATCTCGTAAGTGAACACTTAGTGTCTGCCAATGTTTATATCAAACTTATTGTATTGTTCCTTCAAACAGAAACTGCACTTCTCAGTCGCAGATCCTCCCTGACCGTTCATCCAAATTTACTCCTACGTCTGCGAGGGCCGTGAAGTTCCTCCTTGCATGCTCGCTCAACTCGCATTCTCCAGGAAAAACTTAATTTTGCTGCAAAATTTAATTTCACTGCAAAAGCTGGTTCCTATATCAGTTCGAAATTTTAAGGCAAGAGTCAAATTAGACTTCGAAAACTGTTTTCTAAGCCATAAAATTTGTTGTTCGATTCATAAGCAGATGTTAACAATTAAAAAGTTTTATTTTACTGCAAACAAGTTTTGCCCATAAAAATCGTGTTTTTATTGCCATAAATTCTTGCAACAACCGTTTTTTCTGCAAGGGTTGAATTTCTGCTGTGTCCGGCGACTAATTATTCTTGCCCTGAGACTCGACTGCTTTCTCGACTCCCACGGAGATCTTCCTTCGAGGAATGCAATAGTCAGCAATTCCTTGATGAGGTAATTATGACGGACCTATTCGGGTAGAAACCAGTTCGATCTGCCTCGCCTGGAAAGTTTGCGGCTAGAGAAGCTGCTTAGATTAAGACATTAAGACCTGAGATGTAACTGAACCAGGGCTTCGTCTTAACCGGTCCCCATACTGTCCAGACCTGCAACCCTTACAACTTTTCTCGCAGTCACGAGTTAAACGTTAGCAGCGCGAGCTTAAATTATTAAACCATATCTCCCGGTTTCCTAATAAATTAAACCGTGTGAAAACGGCCTTTCTCTGTCCTACGAAAGTACTCTAGACGTATTCAAATGATCCCTGCACGCAGCTGTGAATAACAAACCTAAACCTCAGGAGACGACCAAACCCTCAATAACACAGCGACGTGACAGCGGTAAAAACACTTTAGTGCAAATCCATTTTTTACTACAAAAACAGAGTTATTAACGCGAGTAACATTGCTGTTCAGAGGAAAGGAGACTGGGTACTCAGCAACTCCAATGCGAATAGAAAATATTTCATTTTATTACTGGTTAATCGTACGCTGTAGACCTCGGCCTTCAGTAAAGTGGATACGAGAAAATCATCCTGGGATTTTTTTATCGCCCTTGCTCGAAAAATATTTGTCAAACTTCAAGCTCATTAGCTCTACAACTTTTATTCGGGCGACTAAAACCCTACTAGAATGGCGAGAATTTTTTTTGCTTTCAAAATTTTAAGGTGCAGAACTTGCTACCGAAAATGTTAATTTAACTCCTCAAAGAATTATCCCGAGAACATTCGTGGCCGCGGTTGTTGCATTCACACGATCACTGCCGATTGTACAGACCGTGTGAATGCACCGCAGGCCGCCTCGGAAGAATTCGTTAAGGGGTTAAGAATAAATGAATTCCTCTTAATTTGCCATACCTGCATACAGATATTTAACCTTATTAGCAGTCGAAGTGGAATTAACGAACGCGGAACTGTTAAGGAACTCTGAAGGGCTCGTTACTCCATTAGAAGGTTGCAGGTATAAACTTATACCGTCGGGGCGTGAATGGTGGGTACAAGGCAGTTTATATTCGGTAGAATCGTCGCGGCTGTAATTTTCTTTTCGGGTTGTTCGCATTCACTCGCTTTAGTAATTTTTCTGAACACTTGCTTTACTGTCAAATTTCACGCAATAGTTTGTTTCTAGAGGTCTCAAATACTTTTTATTTAGAACTCAGCGAAAAAACGAGCGAAGAAGCAAGCGCGTGAAGAAATTGTTGCGATGGAGGGTCTGGTTTTGTCGAACACCAGCCACCTGGGCTGAATTGAGCTGCCTCAACTTCTTTAGCCCATTTTACTCGTAAAAGACCTTCCAGGGCGTCGTGGTACCTGCCTCTTATGTTGGCGGCAAAGAAACATCTCTTTAGCTCGTGAGGGGAACCTCCAGTGCCCTGTAAAAAGAGGCTAAGAGCTTTGGCGACTCTTACCAAGGGGCTCTTGAGAGCTACCTCCCTTGAGGGCCGTCTGTCCATCACGGCTGTCCGCCGACCGCTCTATGAGGTTGCATCCTTTGATCCTATGCTGTTACTGCTGTTTTATCTGAATTTTTCTATTCTATCCAACAGCTTTTAAGTGAAAGTTTAATTTCCCTCCGACGAGTTGTTTAGATCAACGAGAATATTTTTCTTTAGGGTGACTGTATGGCCTGATCGTTATTGAAAACGACTTGAAACCAACTCGTCATTGCTATTGAACTTTATCGTATTTACTAAATTTAATGCATAAGAACACGTGAATCGAAATCTCTCTTGCGTGAATCAATCTTCTCGCTTAACATTTACCGCCATTGGAGGCGCGCTCCGTGTTGTTCAGTTACTTAGCTCACTTGTCTCGAAATTATGAAAAACATTCAGCACATGCCCAAGCAAACTCACAGCTTCCTGCCTCACAGCTTCCATATCGTTCGTGACCAGGTGCGGTTTTGAGAGGGAGGTCCAAATCCTGGCCAAGCTTCGAGACCCCCACATCGTGGGGGTGGTGGGGGTGAGCACCAAGGAGGAACCTCTCTGTCTGCTGGTGGAGTACCTGGAGCACGGGGACCTGTACCAGTACCTGCAGGCCAGAGTGGTGGAGACCACCTCACCCAGGGTCACCCAGGCGCAGACCATCAGGTGAACACGTTGAATTACTGCAGTAAATGGCATGAAATGGACTCCTTTCGCGGTAACGAAGGCTGAATTGTTCGCAAATGTTTTTGTTCGCAAATGTTTTTGTTCGCAAATGTTCGCAAATGTTTTTGTTCGCAAATGTTCGCAAATGTTTTTGTTCGCAAATGTTCGCAAATGTTTTTGTTCGCAAATGTTTGAAAATGTTTTCCATCCATGCAGGCTCCTCTCCGGGCAAGGACGAGTTGACTCATTCTAACACAACTCGTATTTTCCTGCTTCAGTCAATTAAAATCGCTAAATTCTTGGTTGAAAAAGGCTTGAAACGAATTTACTCCTCTTGCCTTCTTACGATATGAATCGACCTTTTCCGAGTGAACTCGTGCATCTAAATAGCTGTGAATTTGTCAGAAAATAACTCGCGTTCATCAGAAAGCCTGCTTTCCACGGAGCTAGTGTTTTATCGCTAATCTTATTGATGAATTTTTAAAAATTGAATCAGTCGTAATTTAGGTCTTTATTCATTTTATGAACCCATTTTATGAGATGTATAATAGAAGTTGGGTTGTAAGTTACTCAAGAACTTAAAAACTGCCCCTGTGTTTGTAGGTATAAGAATAAATTACACCTTGATGTAGCCCAGTTAAAAGTAAGAAACGCTCGTAATGATAAAATGAATTTCATTTTATTTTTGAAACCGATGTTCCGATCTGAATTGAGCTCCTTTCTCCTCATGCCCCTTCATCTCGTGGTACGAGGTGGCACGTCAGAACAGTGGCGCGGTATGAAATGAACAGTTGATCCATAGATGAGTCACGTCTCAAGGCATTCAATGTCGTGAGAGACTATTTTAACGTATTTGGAAATTTGCCTGGGCATAATTCTGCATGACTATCAAATGTGGCAATAACATTGTGGAGCGAGAGCTAACATATTTGCTGCGATGATACCGTTTTTCTAAGGGTAAAATGACCCACCGAGGGGCCACCTAGCATTCAACGTGTATGAAATGTGTTGAAAATTGTCCTCGTACCATGCAGCTATTATACGATAGACAGAAGTCCAAGTGTATAAGTACTTGAACAGCATTAAAAAAGAAAGCAAGACGATCATTTTTTATGCATTCATGTCCCACTGGGGAAAATCATTCAATTAAGACCACCCTGTCTCCAAAGGTCGAATCATCGTTCGCCTGTCCGAGGCCAATCCCACAAATAAACCTGCTCAATAATATTGAAATTTCACTGGCGGTTAAGATTTTCACCGCCGTGACATATTCAATTCCATCAGAGATGTTCCTGAAATCCGCTTAGCAATCAAGGAAAAGCCAGAGAGGTTCTAAAATTTTGACGCTTACGACCCATTGCCCCCACATGGACTAAATTGAGTCATACCGTGCGTTCTCGGGATCGTCGGACGCACTCAGTTGAAACATGCCTTTGAACTTAGTCTAACTTGCCGCCACTAAAGGAAAACAACTTGCTAAAAACTTGAAAAATCGGCAATAAATGCGCGCTAGCGAGTTTGGAAGCCTAATTAAGCTGCTCATTAGGGGCTAATGCGCTTCTCTGTGTCGCAGTTACGGCTGCTTGATCTACATGGCCACGCAAATCGCGTCCGGGATGAAGTACCTCGAGGCGCTCAACTTCGTGCACAGAGACCTGGCGACGCGG
>VOMN01073535.1:0-19796 GCA_014899125.1 Orchestia grillus | reverse complement strand
GCTTTGTCTGTTACCGTAACATTCCTGATTTACTAGAAGAATTAGGAATTCCGATCTACTGTACAATCAAACTGCTCGGCGACTGGACCTTGATTGCTTCAGGCGGAGCTAGGAATCTGTCCTTTTCCTCACTGTTACTTATTTGGTGTTGGTGCGATCCCAACTGGGCTTTCAGTTTGCCTACGTGAAGAACATGGAAACAATAAGTTAGAAAATGGTTTTTGTAGCCTCTCGGGTGAGATATTGTAGGTAACAGGGTTAGGTTTATTTGTTGTATGCTGTGTGGACCGGCGTTCAGGGGGACACCGTTAGCCAACCTCAGCTATAGATACAGGCCCTCGAGATTTTATCTTTCGTTCCAACTCCGTTCCTTTCAATCTTCCCACCTTCGTTATCTCATCTTTGCCTTTTCTTCCTCTTCATTCTTAACTTGCTGTTGCTATGCGAAGGGGATCCTGTGGGCTAACACTCCTTGTGCATAAATTTCTCGTTTCCTAAAGCTCATTCTTTATAGCCTTTAATCTTTCGGTGCGAGATAATCCCGAGTTACTGAAGAACTTCTGGCTATGCTACTTCTGCTGCTACTACTTGTTCCAATCGAGCAAATACAATTGGATCTTCTGCGTTGAATTTAATATCGTTATTCTTCCTTCTCTGTCTATAACGGGGGCACACAAAGTATAGCGGCTTCTCTACCCACGAGGACAGAGAAGCTCAGTAGGAGCACTTGGTTGAGGCCAATTGGTGTCCAAGATCTGACGTCAGGCCTGGAGATCCCAACATTCTGCATGAGCCACTTGGTGACTCAAGGAACATAACATTCCCATTTATAAACGTTAAACTGAACTTAGGGAAATAATTTTTAAGGCTTCTACCAATTGAGGGTGACTGTTTCAGTTGCATCACCTTTAGCTGACGGAAAATTAAGGCCAGTGTATTTTTTGATTCACAAATTTAGGAGTATATCAGTAATGAACATTTCATTTGATAATATCAGAACTTGAGAAGAATAATGGATTATTGCTCGAAGACGTCGTCGTAAACTTTCTTGGACACGAGCAAAAAATTACGCTAAAATTTTCCAGAAAATTGTTTAAGAGCTACCGAGCTCTTCGCTGCAATACGAGCATTTACGTTTTTGATTTAAGTTATCCAAGTCGCTTCCCGGAATATCTTTGTGCTGTCAGCAAAAAGCGAGGTCATCGATCTCGGCAAGATTTGAAGGACATGGAAGAACAATATCAGCAGCGTAGATGGGATGCACGTACATATGACAGCTGACTATTGTTATTATTTTTCCTACGACTCATGTTCCAGGACCCTCTTCTTTTCCAGGACCCTCTTCTTTTCCAAGACCCTCTTCTTTTCCAAGACCCTCTTCTTTTCCAAGATCCTCTTCTTTTCCAAGACCCTCTTCCTTTCCATGATCATTTTCCATCTCGAGCCTTTATTCCATCTCAAACTTTCCTTCTTCGTTAGGCCTTTTTCCTTCTCTTGACTTTTTGCTACAGTGAACGCTTTTTTGGTTGGTGCTCTTTTGTACACCCTCTTTTCACACCCTGCACCCTTCCGGCACACTGTCCCCTTATTTCACCTATTAAACCCTGGCCCTCTGTGCTGCCCTGACAAGCCCCCGCCGCCCACGCGCTCTGCACCAGAAGTACCGACGCCGCTCCGGTTCACAGCACGTACACACAGGCCGCCCGCCGCGACATATTCACAGATCATCGCTTCTTTAGAGCCTGCCATCACTTAGCAAAAGCGGTCAGCGCTCTCACACCCTCACCAAATTCAGGCCCGCACCAGAACACAGCTCACCAGGGCCGCACCAGGCCTCCGGGCTTAGAGGAACGGTCGCACGGAGCTTACGCTGTCACGCGTGTTTGCATTACGCTCGTTCTCCGGCTCTGTCTTGTCGGGCGCCGCCAACACCTCACAGGTCGTGATATTTTGTGGCCAATTCGTACGATGCGGCCGGAATCTGTGCGAGGCACAATCCCTGTCCCGTCGCTGCCGTTTTAGTAGTTCCTCATTATTGCAAGACAGGACATCAGTATTCTGAGGACTACTAGAGTGGGCTTGCCACGACGGTTTGCGGTCGCTTGGCTTGTGTCGTGGTGTGCTGGGTGAGCTGAGATGCATCACGGAGTCGAATTTACCGTTTTTGTGGGAATGGGATTTATATTTTCTAATGACCGGATTGAATTGGTATCGAATACATGATATTAGTTCGTCTCAGTGGAATTGTTCTGCTCGTTTAAGTTTTCATTTGTTTCCTCTATTATTGTTATATATTTGTTCGCTGTAACAATGTTCTGTGAACTCGGATATCCCTATTTCCTGAAAAGAATTTTGAATATTTTAAGCCAACATATACAGTTCAAATAAATATGTAGGTTCTTCTCTCGATACAGATTAACCAATATTCAAAATACCATGAATTCAAAGTGAACTTTGGTGTCTCTATTTTATAGAACTTTTGAATTTACTCTGCTTCTCATCATACATCCACCATTCGGTACACGTGCCTCATGAGAGAGCTTCACTCCAAATAAGTTTTACTGTCGGCACTTGATTGCCCCTTTAGGCAACTGGCATTAAGACATGGAATAAACAGCGACGTAAAAATGAACGATGCAATCTAAGGAAGTTAAAAAGACACCTCTTGAGCGAAACTAACTACATGGCTGAAAATCTGCCAGCTCGTTATTTTGCAATGGAAAACTTGACAGGGAAAATCATTTAGCGTCCTACGTTATCGAGGATATGCATTTACGTCAGAACCTCTTACTGCTGGCTGCAGTTCAGTTTTCGTTGTCAATTTCTCCGCTCTGTGAATTGGATTCATGCCCTTCGAAAATAAATCACGTTACGTACGCAGGGGAGGCCTTTCTGTCACGTGTCCTCACAAATTGTCCAATGTAACGTTTGTTGAAATATCAGGCAGTTCTGGAGCCACTGCAGTGCTTCACCTTGAAAAAAGTATTCTTTTTTTGGACGGATAAAGTGCTGCGAAAGCAGTCGTTCACATTTTATCTGCAAGGGCGAGCATTCACCCGAGTTTTGATCGAAAAAATACGAATTTAAGACTAAACTGCTTTATTTCTATTGACAGTGGTTTTCCTGAGGACTCTCCACACGATCAGTCAATGTCTGAAGACAGTATCGAAAGGTACCCTAATATAGACATCGAATGCTAACTTTGCTCTCTGTTCTAGATTCGGGCCGGAGAGCAGAGTTTGCATTCGATGTCCATATTTGGGTGTCTTTCTAAGCTGTCTTTAGACATTGGCTGATCTTGTGAGGGGCCCATGGGGCTTCAGAGGAATCAAGTTAAACGTCGACGCTGTTTTCATGGATGCGCAATTTTCGCCTCGTTTGGCGGCTTCCGTGCACTGATTTTCACCAGCGTCAGTTGCTGGTTGGCCGATGTCCACTCTTAGTCCTGCGGATATTTTCGGGTAGTGACATTTTTTAATGTACGCTAGCTCATCAAAAATATATATTTTTTCTCTTTGGTATATTGTCAGTCACTTTGAAGGACCGAATTGAGCTGAGCGGTTTGTAACGTGTCCTCATGAAAATCAATGTCTAGACGCATGCTGTGTGAATTTCCGGCCATTGCATCATCAGTAGTTCTTCGACTTGCGCCATCGATTGACAACGATTTTGGTCGTAAATATGTGATGCTCACGTTACATTTTTTATTTCAATACGTGCAGTGTTGGCAAATTCTTCTGATCGAAGCATTTTTATCTTGCTGTTCCGTCAAACGAGGAAAGTTGTTTACGCTGTTAATGGTGGTTGGCTTGAGGCCATTTACAACATTTTCTCACGCAGTCGAGCATTGGAGAAAAATGAAACAAAACTTCGTCGCTAAAATCTCGCAGAATTTTTTGTGATGGTCGTTGTTCCTCTAAGGGTGACACTGTAGTGTTTTCTCCTCGGAGCGATTTATTATCCTCTACACGACTTCTTGAGATGTCCTGGTTTTCTCATGAAAAAGAAAACACACAAATCCAGAAGAGCGACGAGGGCCTTTTGTTGCGCTCGATTTCGGCTGGGAATATCACGGGGGCTTTAGGAGAATGAAATATCAACGACTGGCTTCGTTAGTGTCATCATTCAGCAACGAGTCTGCAAGCGACGAGATGCGGTGAAGTTCCTTTGTTACAAGGTCTACGATACGCTTAGCATCTTTTGTTAAAGTGGAGACTCCTGGTCGTGTCTTTCCAAGGTCAGATTTGTTCAAATAGGCGCTCTAAAAATGATGACGTGACCGCGCGGGCGGTCGTAACTCTGCTAGTCGAGAGCACGAGGAATAAGAACCCGTGTTTAAAAACTCGTTCAAGGCGTGCTAAAAGATAGTTTAAAGCACTTAGATCACTGGTTCCCGAGCTTTTCTACTCATTTAACCTTAAAATAGCTTTACTCTATCCTCACACACCCTGTAAATTTGTAGCCACGTGTGGATAAGGAATGGAACTTTTCAATAGATTTTACCGGTAAAAGGCAGTATTTTATGTCATCAGCTGAATGTGCTATGTACTTATTGCACGCCATAAAATGCGATCGTGTACCCCTTGGGAGTCCCTGGTGTTGATAGTCTCCAGTTCTGCAAAAAGGGAATCATTTAAGGCTTGCGATGGATTTTGTAGAAAAAGCTTAAACGTGTGATAAGTTTTTCAGAAAAGAATCACTTCGTCATTGGGATCCGTTGCACGAAGGAGAGGCGAGCAATGACCGTACTCGAGTTTGAGATATCTAAGTAAAAGTTCGGAAAAAACTAAGAGCGCCTATTATCACAAATATTGCATGAGTAGAATCAACACTCCCTCCCAAAATACATTAAAAGCGCCAACAAACAAGAGCTCGTCGATTTTTGAGCGGAGTCTTAAGATTTCTCGAGGATTAAATGTATTCTGGAAATCTATTCAATCTGTATAATATTAAAACTCTGGTCGTCTCGCTTGTTAGTTTGCTTGAAACCGAGCACACGTTGTTTGTCGGATCTGAGATATTCTAAATTTACACTCTTTGTTTAATCCTGTATTGAGGATACCGACTTGACTGCATAGGATATATTTCTCGATACGGTTCGATTTTGATAAATTTTATTTGACCCAACGGGTCACGTGTGGTCTAGTAGCAGATAAAGTTAGTCCTTCTGAATACTAAGCTACTAGTACATCAATGTTATTATTCACAACTTACAGCGCCTGTTGTATATCGACTTGTTTTCGGACTTGAGAAAGTCGTAGTCTTTCCACATGTACTCCCTATTTTCAGTCACTTAGTAATTACCGAAGTGAGAACTTGTTCAAATATCGTCGTTCCCACTCAGCAAATGAGTTAGAAGGAGCACTACAACACCGAAGTAGCGCTTAACATCTCAGTCTTAAGTGTGACTTTGGATGCCATCAGTCCATGGGGTAATTTGGAGCACCAGAGTAGGTGGCATTAGCTGCTGTGGCTCACAATTGTTAGCCAGAGGGCCTCTAATTCGGTGACCTGACCGTCTCCCTCCAACGCAGGCTGACACATAATTCGCGTGCCTTTTTCCGCAGCGTTAAATTGAGGTGAGTACTACACATCCACTCACCCTAGGCCATGGTAGTGGGAAGCCCGTCATTATATGAAAGCTGGCGAAAAGTTTAGCAAGTTAGGAGCTCCCCGGACAAAAATTAGCCCCCTATTGTTTATGCTATGGGGAGTGGCGTTCCCCAGGGGGCATTTTTGGGTTACTTAATCTATAGATAGGCTTTCTGAATTTCTATCTTTCGTGCTCACTTAGCTTCTTTTTATTGGCATGTCTTCTTCACCGATTATTCTGTACCTTTCTTTCTACGCTCCCTTAACTTGCTGTTTCTAAGCGCTGGAAGTCTTGCGTAGTAACACACAGTGTGTATGAATTCCATGTTTTCTACAGTCTATATTAAATGGCCCTCTCTTTTCGTTCTTTTAAAATCGAATTTCATATGGCTAGGGAGCTTTAAACTAACTGATGAAATTAATAATACAAATAAGTTTCGTATTGTTTTTCAAGGGTCTGTCATATTCTGGGGCTGTTTCAACTTCATGGTATTTTAGCGGAGGCATCGGACGAACTCAACCTGAGTGGCGACTGTGAGCTGCTAGGTAACAAAGCTCTGCCGTTTGCACAATATCTGGATGACGACAGGCATGTTGCTTTGCCTGTCTTTCAGGATGAAAACTACTGGGTGTATTATGCTAGAACTTACATTAAGTGGCACGACCGTTATTTAGGATATGTCAATTATTTAGATTGGCCAGATAAGTCCCCAGATATGAATCCGAAAGAAATTTTCTGAGGCGACCCAGAACGACAAGTTAGACGTCGAGAAGGTCGTCCACGTACCGTATCTGCACTACGAGATCAGTTGACGCAGGAGTAGCTTAAAATCTACCAGACTTACATTAGGATACGTGTACGCTCAATGCAGTGAAGAATTGTCCCACCTTCGGAAGTTTTTCACCGTATTAGTAACAGGTGACTAATATTTTATCCGGGGAGCTCCTAACGGTTAAAGATTTTTTCGCGCCATTTAGATTCTGTTTGCCATTGATAACCTCGTACTGTTTGCCGTTAATTTATTGATTTCGAAATGTGCTTTCACAAAATTGCTGCTGCTTTTTCGTAACGAACTAAACGCTACTTCATTGCATACCTACAGCAGGGAGCACAAGTAATTGGTTGCTTTAAATCCATTTTATATTAAACGTCTAGCAAGCCAACATACTAAAAGCTACAACACAAATTCTAGTTAAGTGAAATTATAAATCAAAATATGGAACTTTACGAGTAAACCCCTTCAAGTGCACTAGAATCATGTGCCCCATATGACAAAAGTATTTAACCATTTACGTAAATCAATTTTCGCACTGTAAATATATTTTTTCAGTCTCATCGTATCTGAATTACTTCTAGGATAATCTAGATGTCTCGAGAAGAAATATCAACTTGCTCCGATATGCATGTAGTACGATGGGTACTCGCTTATTAGCCGTCGTAGTGTACAGTTACCTAAAGGACGTCATGCTGAAAGCCAGACAAGCCTCAGAATATCTACTGATTCGAGTACTTCAGCACTATTTTCAAGGAATACCGTACGGAATTATTTCTACCCATATTAATGTGCCGTACTCTACCGTTGGCTCAATGATACGTAAGTTTAAGGGATATGGATCAACTGCTAACTTACGAAGGTTAGCTGTTTCACTAAAGATTCATCTTCTGTCTCATTGACTTTAGATGAAACAGATTAAAAATAATCCCATGGTGACTAGCAAAGAGTTGAAAACTCATCTGGAATGCTCCAGGACAGAAATGAGTGGAGGAACCGTTAGTACAGAACTCCACAGCAGTGGGACCAAAGGTATCGCGCCCCGTACAACTCCTATAATGCGCAAAAGACGCATAGCAAGTCGTCTAAACTATACAGAAGTACACTTGGAATTTGAAAAAGGACATGCATTTTGGATGACTGTTATATGATCTGACGAAACCAAGATTGAATTGTTTGGTCGTAACTCTGCTCGCCATGAGTGAAGGACGCAAGTAAAAGTCCCTAAGAAGCATAGTACCATCCCACCTGTGAAGCACCGAGGTGTAAAAATAATGGCTTGGGGTTGTTTCTTAGCACATGGCACTGGGGCACTTCATATCATTCGTGGGAAAGTGTATGGAGCTATGTACCGTCAAACATTGGGGAAGCGTCTCCTTCCAATTGCGATGTGTCAATTCCACGGATGCAAATTGACGTTCCAGCAAGATGACAACCCTAGACAGGGGGCAAAATGAACATCCGAATCGTCCATCAAGAACAAAGTCAATGTTCTCCCGTGGCCAAACCAATCCTGGACTTCAATCCTATCGAACATATTTGGGGAACGCTGGAGAAAAAGGTTCATCAGAGATGCCCGATGAATCGCTAAGAGCTGAACTAAATATGCGTTGAAGAATGGGTTCATAAATCACGTCAAACATGTCAGCGCTCAATTTCATCATGTAAAAACTGCCTCAGTCTCCTAGCAGCAATTAGTTAGAAAGGTTTTGAAATTAAATATTGAACATATGAAAGTTTTTTGGTTGAATTCTTCCGTACTACGCGATATATGTTTTGCTTGGGCATGGGGGTCAGATACCATATACTTTCAAAATGTCAATTTTTGTTTTTTACTCCAAATTTTAAAATGTACACTGTGAGCTCTTCAAATGTTGGCTCGCTAGATGTTAGATTAAAAATTAAATCTTACGAAGGTAATTACTTCTATCACCCCATTGTGCGTAAGGCCACTGCTAGTTTTCGGACATCGATAAATGAAGCCTTTCCGCCCAAATGATATGGTTGCTATTGGATTAAACCTTTCTTCATGTCGAACCTTACTTCTCACATCGAATCTTCAGCACGTAAAACAATGTAATAACGGGCGGTAAATAATCAAACGGTCTCTTACGTTGTTCCCAACATTTCAATTCCTTTTGCTGAGGTAATGCATCGTTTTTTCTTCGCGCACCGTTGATTTTGGCATGCCCTCATTTCCGAGTGTTGTGACTTGGCACACAACTTTTTCATTTGTTGTATTCTCTAGTGTGAGCTGGTATTGACACTTGCACCAGCTATATGCGTTGAAGAATGGGCTCATATATCACCTCGTTGTAATCGACACTTTTCGGTGGAGTGTTCGATAACTTAAATAGTAATTCAATGCTTTTGAGTGCTTCTATGACCGACGTTGTTTTTAATATTGTGTCGTGACGTCCAGTCCTGAAGATCATACAAAACATAGTCTGAAAAAGTACTAAATTTGAACGTTCCGTGCACAATATCGCTCGTAATTGTAGAGCCTACGACTGGCAAACTTGTAAATGAAGTTTTCTGTAAAGAACTGTTTTCAGGCCCCATTTTTCCCAATATTTCATTGAAATGAAGGTTCAACTTACAGACGCACTGTGCCTCCAGAACGTGTTCGCTGAAATTTGGCGAGTACCAACCCTAAAATGTGAAATGAATCCCTGGGAATTGCAGGTGAATACGATCTTTCGTTCAATTAGCTCTTTAATTTATGGCTCATAAAGTACCACACTTTCGAAATTGATAACGAAACTTCAGAGTCAAGAAATTGTTCGATATTGCGCTAATTGATCAGCAGGAACGAGCTCGATCATTATTCTCTCCTAAGGTAGTCGCATGCAGACCTAAAATATCGTTTTAACCACTACTGGCATTGACGTAGATTTACATGCAATCATTTTCGATTTGATGGCGTATGGATGGGCGCTTTCAAGATTACCTCGCAGGAGGTGCTGCTTGTGCTATTAAAGTCTCCTTGAAGGTGCAGACTGGTCATTTTTCTTATCAAAACAGCTTAAAAATGACAACCACAACTTTGTTTTTTGACGTCAGCAGATATAGAAATCGCTAGTTAGTCGATGAGGTACTCAAGCCATTTCTGTTCACCCATTCCAGCGCAGTGAACATGGATCTCTGTCGAGCTGTGCCGGCATTATGTTGTCCTCGGTGCCGAAGTTATCTCGTAAGGAAATTCTGATAGTCTTGCACAGCAAGCTTTGCCGTGAGGTCTCACCAGCCCCGTGATCTGAAGTGTTCAAGTTGTGGGGGTCGCCTAATCCAGTAGAGCTTTTACGGCTCTCGTTCAAACATAGCCGCTGGAAGTTCGCAGAAGCAGTTTTTCATCTGTTAGGGTTTCAGTAGAAGTTTTAATCCTGCATTTTCACCCCAAGTTTGAAATCTCAGGGACAACAAAGTGGATATGTTCTTCAATAACATTGTCCTAACAAGATCGATGCGAAGAATATTATCCAACTCGCATGAATTTTATACCTGTGTAAATGATCGAGTAATCGTTCTTATAAAGCCTTATCCAATCATTATTGGGCTCCTTACTTATTGTATCACCAGAGTGTTCTTGATGTGCTGGTGAGTTAATGTTGTGCTTCTAGGTTCTATGGTTGTGCCAACGAATAGTTCGACATAATACTGGCAAAATATTATTGTATTCAAATGTAGACGGGCATGCGAGGCATAAACATACAAATGTTAGCCAGCTGCGAGGGATTAGTGCACAAATATTAGTCTATAACGAGGCGTTAGTGTACAAATATTGGCCTGCTGCGGGTCATTGGTGTAGAAATATTTGCTTATTGCGAGGCAACAGTACACAAGCATTGGCGAGGCACAAGTACAGAAATATTCACGTGCTTCCCTTGCAGCAGCCGCATCAGGCGCCGATTTAGGGAGCTGAGCGCTCCCCAGCGGTCGCCGTCAGCATGTTCGAACGTTGGGGAGGCAGCTCTCCTCAGTGGTGTTTCCAGCGCAGAGCTACCACCAGACTGATTAATTTCTCTTGAGCAGGGAATGAGGGCCTGGATACAAGTCAGTCTCCGCTCTGTTACACTTGAAGCTGCTTCCGCCACTTCTCCGATAGCGCCGTTTGTTGCGATTCTTGTTCCCTGTAATGAAGTGATGTTTCTTATTTCTTCCAATTACAAAGCATTAGAAAATACCCATCATTTCCAGGTATCTTTGTTTTTGTAGTATGCTTGCATGATATTTATTACTGGTACTATATTAAGAAAGAGATAAATTGGAATATTTACTGACCTGAGCGCGAAAGTAAAGTTCTAGAGCTTGAATTTTTAACATATGGTTTAGCTACAAAGAAATTACGGTAATTATGGTTTTAACCCAGGAACATACCTGTAATTAATTCTTGAGCCCCCACTATTCTCTTGCATCATCCCTCATCGGAACTGCACTGAGCCTGTACAGAAGTGTCTACAAACGTTCAGAGGGGAGCTGAACCCGCTTGTAAACTCCGCATGCGCCGGCTGAGGGCGACGAGCTCCTAGCGGTCGCCGGTGTGGTCCGAGTCTGTCGGCTCAGAGTTTTTGCTGCACGAAGATCGCGTCTATTCAGTGGAAGTCGCTTTATGGAGGCAGTCTTTTTATGACGCCGTGTATGAATGGCTCCTCTATTTCGATGGGTTGATGGTAGTCTGAAGTAGCTTGCAATGGCGTGGCTTTTTAATTAGTAAAAAATAAATCTACCGCTCGCGCGATATAAGCTGTATGTCATGGAGCAATTCATATTTTCGGGCTGACAAATTGTCAGTAGCAGTTTTTCTTTTGATAAGTATTCAGTCGTGGACTTCCTGTTCGAGTTTTCCCCATGAATTCATCGTAGCTCCTTTAAAAAGAAATCATCTACGTTGAAATAAAACGCTTGTCACTTTTTCTGACGTTCGGCTTTCGCTTTGAAGTGACGTGTTTTTAATAATAATAAAACATTCTGCCTGCTGTGAAACGCACTGAGTAATATTGTCGAGACTAAGCAAAATGTTAGGTTTGCGAGTAGCTGGTAGCTTTAGCACAGCTGGTTCTGGAAGATCTCGCGCTCCACTCTTCCGTCCCAGGTAATTCTTTATGAACAGAGGTACAATCCGAAGTGTTCACAGCATTTGCGCTTGGCTCAAAAGCGCTATATTTTCCTGATATTTACACCACAATCTTCCCGGACGATTATGCGGCTGTACTCCGACATGTATGTTTTTAATGCGACGTTTAGGCTCAAACGCTTTAGGCTCAACAGTCACAAGGTTTGTTTTAATGTATGATTTGAATACCGCGAAGAAAGTCAGTGAAGCAAATACCTCTAAGTTTTCCAATCCGAATTTTCACCAACGGTGAGTTAGAACAATTGAATAAAACATTGATAACGGTTGTGGTGAAATTATTCATCTATTTCTTAATTTGCCATCAGGCCGGACTTTGTCCCTTTTTAAAAATAATTCGAAAAGGCAAAATGGAATACAATAGTCTCTGATGCAGAGTCGGTGATCATCACATCAGAAGTGACATTCGTTCGTACACAAAATCAAAAACCATGGAATTTACACCCCGATTCGTCAACAGTAATCTCAAAAATCTGAAGATTTATGGAGCTGATTGCTTCTCCAGTGGAAAGAAAATCTGATAATGTCAAGTTAACCTCTTATAAAAGCAATAGCTCTGAACTAACCCTTGAATTAACCCTTTAAAGCTCAGGGAAGAGGTTACGTTTTGTCGCTAAACGAGTAAGTCTAACACACATATTAGCAGATTTTTAAAAATTACTGCTCGCGTTATTTTTGAAAAAGTGGTACGTAGACACGTAATTTCCAGGCTTCTCCAGCCGTATGATTCCACGTACAGTAGAAGTATTTCAACACATTCCTTAAACGCACCCTAAACGTACGCCTGAGTTTCAAGGAGTAATTCTAATTTTTCACTAGGACGTACGTACAAATGTGACATCTGGAGACGGGAAGTGGCAAGACACCTTTCACTGACAGGCAGTTGGGCGGCCCTGAGACCCCAGTAGCTGCACTGCGACAACGCGTCTGACAGGGACGGGCGTCCACGGATTCTGCTGCGGAATTATCCCAGTTATCCACGGTCGACCTTCCTGATCCCACTCCTTTTCTGAACCCGGAAGCTAGAACCTTCTTCCGTGTTCAGAGATGCCGTCAGACCTTTAGCTGTAGCGCCAAATCTTGACAGTCTCAAGAACTGCTCCTGTAACACTGAAGTGTTCTGCAATGGGTAGAACATACCAGTTGCAGCGCACAGCGACCGCAACCAATGTCCTTAACGGCTCTCCGGGTCATATGATAGGCGACAGGGTTATGTTAGTTTGATTTGTCTATTTTTTTTTAACAAAAACGCCTCTCTCAACTGAACCATGGGCCATGAAGTCTGTATCCTCCGTTTTGAGGCGTACAAGTATCAAGTTTAAGGAATAAATACTGCCCCTCGATTCTTTGATGGTTCACGTTTGATAAGCCACGGGATGTGTCCAAGAGTGTGCTGCATCAGCTTCGCTTTAACGTCAATGTACGAATGTGTTTTGTAGTTTCGTGCGCTCTTCAGCGCTCGCTCCCCGACTTGTCGAAGGCGGGACTTACTGTATTATTCATGTAAGGAATGGTACTCTGCCAGTGAAAAATGCAATGGGGGTCACAAATTTACCTCATCGTTTCTTTCAAGCGGAATTTTTACATTCGAATGTAGTAAAATTTTGTCAAATCGTCATATCAAATAAAACTTACGATTTCTTTAGATTACAGTCATTTACGATACGAGATTCAGTATTCTTTTTTCAGATGCTGCAGCATGTCTGTGCGGCTTACAATGATATTCTCCAATGAAGTGTACTGATAAGGAGGACAGAGAGATCAACGAAGCAACCAACAAACTGTGTCAGTAGCACGAATAGTGAACGTCTTGGGGAGCTTATTTTTATAGTTTTATTAATGAGGTTAGCCAAGACAATTATATTTTCGCCCGAGCTTCAAGTTAGGGTCGCGCCAACGTTTTTTGAGAGCGATGTACAGATTAACGAAACGTCCTGTGCTGCTGGCTCGGAGCTATAATAAAAAAATTACTTTTAAGTCACATAATTGTATAAAAGAGCGTTCACGCGGAGGGGCTAATTTTCAGAGCAAGAAATTACTGTGAAGTTTCCAAGCGTCAAGTAATTTTGTAATGCTCTTTTAAGCTATAAGATGCTTCTACCACTTCACAGGATTATTGAGCATTAACTGTTTATATAACTTGAATATTCTAAAAATCGAAAGAAGGTTTTTCCTTCCATGAATGCTAATATACAAGGGAGAGTTAATCTCTCCTTGGAACATAATCCGAATGCTCGTTAACACGCTCCTACGAGCTCCAGCTAGTCTCGCCATTGCAACGTGCCCAGCAGTCCTTACTTTTCAGCTTCTAAATTACATCAGCTCTTTCTTCAGAACTCTTTCATACTTTATAAAACAAAGTTGCCTTCAAATATTATTCAATTTTCTATTATAATTATTATTATTATTGTTAGCCTTATTATTATTATGAGATCGCGTGGTTTTTGGCAAAAAAGTTTCCCGTCGAGTGAATCGGTTAAAATTTACCACGCTCACGCATCTCGATGAAATAGAACATTATACTCATGGTAATTTATTTCAATTTCTCAAAAAGGAATGAGATATTATAAAACGTTATTGTACGATTATCAAAAAGCATCGTCACGTAATTTTTGCTCTATGTATAACGATGAGTTGGTCTCTTTTTTTTTCAGGGCAAAGAACAAAAGTTGAAGCAGATTTTTGAAGCACCGTTGAACTTATTCTTATACATTGTAAAATAAATTTCAAGATTTTGTTGCTTTCTTCGTATTTTCATGTACAACTTTCAACGTTTCAAACTAAAAAGAAATCCATGAAGATGACCTGTTCGTAGTAAAATAAATTGTCTACTGAACGAAGTACGTTTTATCATTTCATTACGATAAATGGAGAATGTATAATTTACATGAAATTACGTGTGAAATATGCGCCAAAAATGTTTTTAATACATTTTACAATAAATTCAGAATGATACTCACCAAGTGCTGTGGCTGCAACGCTGCACATGAGTCAAAGAAGTAATAGTGGTGCGGGGGAGGGGGGAAGGGGAGTCTGAAGCGAGATCGTGGACTGAGCTGCTCTGAGGCGAGCGTAAGCTCCCTCTTAATTCATGTGCTTATATGCGGTGCAACAGTCTCAGCAGTTGGTTTCAAGCATTTCAAATAGATTTTAAAACATTATGTATCATTTGCATGTAAATAATATGTAAGTTTACCAAAATTATATATTTTTTTTCATTGCTTGTCTATAGTGTCGTCAGTTTTGCAGGTAGAGTTTTCAAATTTGGATATGTTATGAAGTACGCATCAAAAAATGTTTGCATTAAAAACCCGTTTTGAAACATTTACACAAAATCCCCAGTTCGGTTCTCTTAAGGCCATTTAACGTTAAAGTCGCGAATAAATCAAATGATACACTTACAAACAACTTTGTTTCGTAAAATATAAGAGATACTGGAGAGAGAACTGACCTAATTTATATGCTCGAATGAAGGGACTGCTGAGCCGTCAAACGGTGAGACCGGACGAAATTTGTACAAGCGCATTAATGAGCGCGTGGACCATATCCGTTCGAGAAACTAATTGTTCCTTGGATATTACCGTTCGTGGGAGGAGAAATATTCCTTAAGGTTTTTAGAAAGCTTAAGGTATGTAAACAGTTACTAATTAGTATTCCTGAGAAGTGATAGAAGCGTTTTATAGCACACAAGATCCTCATTAAAATAAAAGACGCTCGGAAATTTCGCAGTAATTTTCAGCCTTTGAGAATATAATTGCCCGCTCCTCATCAACGTTCCTTGGTAAAATGGTGTAGAATGAAAATTAATTTTTGCATTTTAGATATGAGCTGGCAACGTTAAGTGTCTAGTTTAAAAATTCATCCTTCCCTGAAGACTGTTAAAGGAAATTAAAACGAAAGCTCGAGCTCAAAAATAATTTTCTTGACTGACCTCAATTTTAAAACTTTCATAAAAACTATTTTATAATGAATAAATATAAATATTCCCAGCTGATGTCAATCTCCGATTATGTTTCTTACTTTTTATATTAATCTTCTGGATTTATGTAGATTTAAAAGTATGTTTTATGCTCACTATTTAGATATATATACAAATACTTTGTGTTGATGTCAGTCTTCGACAGAGTGGTTATTTTTTCTTGAAAATATTCTCCCATATTTAAATCTACGAGACTGCTGCATTTCAAGGCGGCTCACCGTACTGGTCNCGAGCGCACCCCGGACGCTTTTTCTGATCTACCTTTCCGCTTTGAAAGGAAAATTAGAGGGCAGTCGAGCCAGCATCGTAAAATGCTCCTCGTTCTGCCGTCCGATCGTTCAGATGAAAGATTCGGTCTCTCGATGGCATGTCCTGAACGAACTTCATTAAACTCGGATGAAGGTTTCCATTTAACATTGAGTGTCAGGAGCTAGCACTTCTTTCTAGCAGAACTTATTCTTTTTGAGTTTACGTGCACAAGATTTCTCACCAATCGAGTTCACTTCATTCGTTTTCAACTAGAGTCTGATCCCGCGAAATTTTCTCTGCCTTTGACTCGGTGTAGCCAGCAATGTCTGTCATCTGGAGAGCGATTAGCAGACGCGACACTTTTTTGCGGCGTCGTGACGCAGTTCACTTTTAAGTTCGTCAGCACTATTTATTTAGTTGAAAAAATGTTCAAACTCTTTCTAATTCAATAATCTTAAAACCAAAAACTCAAACTTGCACGCAAATTGCCAGCGAGTGCAACTTACCGACGGCTAATTTAATAGTTGCACTAAATTTCTACAGGAAATCTGCAAATATACGAGTAAGTTTTTCCGTTCGGAAATCAATGAATTACAAACTGAATGAATTTAGTGTCTGTTGTTATTTTGTCGTAGAGATGCCGTGTGCTTGTCATTTTTCTGTCTCTTGGGATTGTTTGGCTGTTTGAGTCCAGAAACACTGCATGTGCGCTCAGTCGTCTTCATTCATATAAATATCTTGATAATTTATGCTCTAAGGGCTAAAAAAAAATTTCTGGTAAGTACGAACACATAAAAAGCTATCGATATTAAGGGAAACATGTTCAGGTGAATTTTACGAATGAGATCAATATTACCCGAAAACCCATTACATTTCCTCGAGCACGAAAATGTTCTAGCTAAATAACGATCCAAATTAATACGCAGTGCTCGGCGTGAAGGCCTTCTTCAAAACAGCTTATGCGCTGCCTAAATCTTCTATTACATAATCGACGATGGAAGATCATGAAAAGGAAAATTTCTGGACTAAACGCCCCTCAGAATTTAACTTCGCTGAACTTCTTCCCTTCATGGAGTGAAAGCAGAAAAAAATCCGCTCAAAAAATCCGCCCCGACTACCAAATCTTTTCCTTTTTATAATGTGGTGGTGCTGGGAAGAGGTTTTTAAGAGCTTCCTACGATAATTTAAGGACGAAAAACGTGGGTCGTAAAGCAAGCTTGAAAGCTTTCATTTGTCCTAACAGACGATCTCGTAAGAATCCTGACATCCATTGCAGTTATCTTCGAGCGTCACTGTGCGAGCAGGGAGCCGCTGGCGGGCTCACAGCGAGCGATGATAGCACCTTGAGGTCTCATACCGCATCTCATCAACTCGCTTCTCTTCTCCGTTACGATGAACACATACCCGTCGCTAAAGAAATATACATTAACCTTGGATTTTTTGCAGGGACGTTACGCTTCTATGCGTATTTATATTTTCTGAGTTTCCGAAAGTTCAAGTGCCGTAGATTTCCATGCTGCAAGAACTGCACATTTTTACATTTTGATACTCCTCGACGTAATGGAGAATAAATTCTCCATTACGCTAATTTGCTAAATAAATTTGCTAATTTCTGCTACAACTCTTAACACCGGTCGAAGCCGGAACGCGACGTTCTTCATCTCTGAGACGATGAGATCAAGGACTTTCGTCGGAGTAAAGTTGGACTTGCTGGAGTTGACGCCCTGACAAATAAAAATGCACGATGATACTTCCGAGCTTCTTGGATTTACTGGTTGGCCAGGCTCTCCAATCGGGGAAGTTAACACAGTATTTACTGCCTTTAATGAAAAGAGGTTAAAGAACTTAAGTACATTAATTTGAATATACTGCAGAACTTCTGGAAAGTGTCTGGAAATGATAGTTCTGGGTGTTGGGGATGGTACTCGAGCTGCTCCAGATTGAAGCTTGCTGCTACTATACCAATTACATTCGTTTTATTATCTGTTGTAGAAAATCTAAATGGTTGATGCAACAACAGTGAAAGAAAAGAGATTTTTGAGATCTCTGTTGAAAGTTGGGCAGAAATTATCTGGAATACTGAAATGTACGAAACTCTAGCAAAGACAGTAAAAAGAATGTATAAGGTAGGAACGATGTAGGAAGCGGGTACAAACAGCAATTTGTTCGATTAAATATTTCTTGCCTGACTGGAAAATACAACTCGTGAGCCCTGCATCCCAAATCATTGTTGCATACACAACTGACAGCCATTTGGGTAGCATCTTTTCCTGTTTCTCGCTCATTAATTTCCCTTGGTATAGTGAGTTTAGATCAGGTCTTTGGAAAATTAAGGTCGTCATATTTCTGGATAGTAAATTTGATTGAACATTCATTTCCGTGCATGAAATTTACAGACTTTGGGGGTACCGCGCTCCTTGATGCGACCAAAGTAAGAGTGCGTTGCCGGCCAACACACACGATCAGGATTCCTGCCACCATTTACGCGACGAAAACTCGCAGGCGATCTGCTAGTTCCGTCGCTGGATCACCATCGCGAATAGCACTGACGCTTTACTAGATAGAGGTGAATCGACGCTAGCGCAACAAGTTATCTATCGATGAAAAGCAACTCATTTTAACGTTGTTATAATCTTTGTGCATGAATGTTTTCAGAATTGGAAAATTGTGATCTCACCAATACGAGCGCTAAAGAAGTAGTGGAAATGGTAGAAGCGGTAATAGTATAAATCGCAGTGTTTCATTGATGAGCTCGGGTTACGTCGCGCCGGAAGAGAAGGAGCTGTTTAGTACCAGGAGAAAATGAGGAATCTATGCACGAGGTGCTACCACTCAGAATACCTTGCACGTAGAAACAGCGAATAAAGAATGAAAAGGAAGAAAAAGCGAAGACCGGATAGCGCAGAAGGTGTGAAAATTGGGAGCGGTAAAGTGGGCACAAAATATAGGAGTCCTGAAAACCCTATTTGCACTGAGGTAACCTAACGAACTCCAGTCATCCATGCATACAATGCACAGACCTAACTCTTTTGCAAATTATATGTCCCCAGAGAGATCCTATCCGCTCCCTCTTCTGCTTGAAGAAAGAGCGGAATGTCATTTCGCTGCAGCAGCTGATACCAGCCGCGAACACGTGTAGGGTGCCTTAATCACGATAATTAATTAAATATGCAAATAAATTCCTGATTACCCCTGTAAACGTAATTCGCTTTACATATAAAGCCCTATATAATTTGTAAATGGTTTCAAGCGAACGGAAGGATGCTATCATGAAAAAACATTCAGGAATAAATTCAGATGTGCAAAAGCAACAATTTCATTGCAGACTTGAGATGACGATGATCTCATAGCCTCGAACCAATCCTCATTTCTAGCGTCCGTGAACGCTTGCGAGCCTCAAGCGATTTCTTCGGACGAAATAATTTCAAGCTTCCAAAGCCTGTTTTCATCGATTTGCTTTTAGATAATTTTCGGAGGTTGTGCTGAATATAATGACCATCAAAATAAGATCTGACTTGCTTCAGCAGACATAAAATGGTGCGCTGGATGTCTTTCAGCACGGCACTCTCGCAGGCGCTGGAAATACGGATGGGTATACCGAGGACATGCGCGTCTACGTCTGCTCATAAACAATGTGCGCATCGGACCTCTCGCAATGACATAGAAAGTTGTCATTGTATCGCAGCGTCTCTATTATCATGGCTCTTTTGGCAGCTTTTCCAAGCTGCTGTGGTGAATTTAGACCCTGCAGTTGTGACCATCTGTTCGTCGCGCGACTTTAGAGGGCTTTGCTCGTCGTTTTCTTTTTTTCGTAAGAGTAGATGTAGTGTTACTTAACCTTTTATGCCCTGAAATAATTTGCAAATGAAAGAAATGTTATTAATTTATTTCTAGTGACGCATACATAGGAAACATACGCATGTCTGAGTTTTAATAGACAATATTATTAACATTTAGAACCTCTTGAGAGAGGCTATTTCATCTAACATAATACCCGTCGTGTATTTATTTAAAAATTCATATATTTATATATATATATATATATAAGAACAAAAGTTGATAGGCTCTCAGG
>VOMN01073531.1:0-34099 GCA_014899125.1 Orchestia grillus | reverse complement strand
AAGCGTGACGGAACGATAGGTAGGTACAAGCGTATTAATATATCAATAGCTTTCTTACTGCTTAGGCGGCATTGGATAAAGAATAGCGTTAGGTAAGTCAAATTTGTCCATCGTATGCTACGGGTCTAGAGTTCCCACAAGGATACTGTTAAGAAACGACCTCAGCTATAGAAAGGTCTTCGGGAATTCCAGCTTGCGTGTCCACTTTACTTCTTCCAGTTTTCATAGCTTCTACTGTATCTCGTCTTTATTTTTTCCTCCTCTTCATTATTAACTTGCTGTATCTATGTTCAGGAGGTTCTATGGAAGAACACACTTTGTTCATATATTCTGCGTTCTCTAAAGTTTGCACTTAAATTGTCTACTACTCTAGATTGCCTCCTATCAACTGCAATTATAGAAGAAACGTATCATGAACACGGCTTAATGGCAAAGACATGCATTATACTAGCCTATGAGAACTAAAATCGACTTGATATTAGACGAAATATCGATATTCTAAAGTGTAATATGCATTTTTGAAAAACACCCGGTATAACGCGTGAAGAAAGTAATTTGATTGCGAAAATCAGTGTATTTACCAAAAACATTGTATTTCAGTTCTTCATATGAAATCGAAACTGTGACCTGTAATATATAGCAAGAAAAATAGGTGTTCTAATGCATAACTTTGTGCACATACACTAACAAGTTTTTGATATTTTTTAAGTAATAATTATATTACCTGGTAGAAAGGTCAAATGTTAACTCTAAATATATTTAGGATGAAATTTGGGTATTCTACCATATAACATTTATATTACAAGTAGCAAGTGTATTAATAATTTATAATGAGCGAACTATAATATAATCTGGTCGGAAGATCTTAGGTGTGTTTTAATGACAATTTAGAGGTCTCACCTGGGCAAAATGGTGTTTTTATGGCTATAAATAATATTGGATAAATATAAATGATGATAAAGAGAATTTTTAAGTGAAATTTACACACTCTTTGAAGCTATCCAAAATTTGCATTTGTGATGAATAAATGAACATTATTTACCAAATTATTACATAAAAAAATTAGTAAGCACAATTTTGTGTATTATTTGTTATTGTTTAGTCAAATTCAGTTGAATTTGATCAAATTAATGAAACTTTTATTTTACAGGGATGATGCGAATTCAGGAAAAGAAAATGGCGTACGGAATATGTCGATTTATACTTCGAACTAAAAGTTGTACTTCTGTTCCATTTTTAGTAATTCCTAAGCTATATGTCATACGTTCAATAATTGGTCAAAATTGAAGAAATTTGAGAGCTGCAATTTCATTGGCTGCGTGGCTGACATTTCAGCCAATGAGAGCGTTTTTAACAACGTGTGTCGCCGGTTGTCGATTACTACACAGTCATGCGTTAGCAGAATTCGGTACATCGCATGACTTTCTGCTGACTCCCTCCATTTCTGATCGAGGAGGTGTATGAGGCCGTTGTGCATTGAATTTCGCTACAAAAATTGGTAAAAATGTTCAAAATATTCACTTCCAAAATATTAGGAGTTTCGCGTCTCCCTGCCTTGTCTTGTGGCGCGTCTCAGAGCGTGCTGAAATGTGAGCAAGCTAACGTTTTGAATGGAAAATTTCAAAGTATTTTACCTATTCTGAGCTGGCGGCCATTGTGGACTGCACCCATTCTCAACCGAAACTACGAGAAGAGAACGTCTTTGAAGGAAAAAGCCGATGATGGAGCCCAGGGCGAGTATTCCTTCGCTGCTAACATGAGAGACAAGTAAGTTTTTGATGATTGTTGTTTCGTGTATTTTCGTGAAATGTTCGTTTTTCAGTTCTTGCATGTATTTTGACCCTTTTTTCCCGTCTTTGTCTCTTAGCTAGTCGTTGAAATGTTGATGTCAATAACCATTTGATGGTGGAATGTTTAGTGTATAGGCTAACTTATCTTGGGATGTGTAATTTGCATAGTTTCTGGTGACAGAGGAAATTTGCTTGGCAAAGTTACGATCGTGGTGCAGTTATCTGAAAGGAACTTCTGGGTTGACTTATTGAGCTAAGTGGTATGTTATAATTCGATGAACAAAAGAAAAAAGTGCCGTAACTGGAGTTAACGCGATAAAAATTTCAAAGTTGGTTACATGTAGTATGAATTTTCCTCTGGTGGAGCTTATTTTAGGTAGAATTCAATGACAGAGATGGAAGCTGGTGTTGAAGTTTAGGTTGGTGTGCTGTAGTACAAGCTTACACTGAGGTAGTGGAGTGAGTAAAGTGGTTACAAGGTAGAATATGTTGATTTCTTTGATATTGTATGATGATTAAGGGTGTAATATGTTTGACACAATTAGGTGTCACCATCTAATATGGCTAAGATTATGTTAATCACTGCTAAGTATATGAGATGTTCAATATTCAAACCAATATTCAAACCATATTGATAAGGGTAGTACTTGATATATCCCCCTGATATAACAAACATAATAGCTATAGCTATGAATATGTATGGGTAATTTGATCAAATTCGAAGATACATGGAATAGAAGTTGTAAATAATTGAGATTAGTAAAATAGTATTTTGCAGGTTTAAAGTATTTCTGAAGCATTAAGTTGGAATAGATTAAATTTAAGAATACATCTTTTGAGTTGTGTAAATTTGCCAGGGACAGCATTAAATACTGATGTATTTAGGAATGATCAATATCAGAAATTGTATAGTCGAAATACTGCTTGTTAAGTATATGAACTAACTTGTTGAGATTAATTAAAAGGATGTCTTCAATGATAATTTTGACTATTTTGATATCCAATGATAACTGATATCTCCCAATTTTAATAGTCTGCATACTTGAGCTCATAGATTAATCAGTGAATTAGCTTCTTTTATTTTTTTTGTCCTTGATATGGATGGCTGTAGGGACCTGGCAAGTCTCCAGCTGCTAGCTTTTATGAAGCTAAACTGTGATGAGATTACCATGCTTGTCAGCCACACATTATGTAAGCAGGACTCAAAGAGTGTTGTCTAACATGGTGCCTCTTTGTTTTTCTTTAGGTTAAGTGATGTCTTTCCTGATGAGAACACACCAAACTTGTTGTTTGATGGAGTCAAGTTTTCTGATCTCCATATGCTTAAAATTAAGGTCACCAAGAACAACACCTTAATGGCAGTGACAGATGCTAAAGGTATGCAGTTCTGTCTTCACTAGTTTAGTGTAGAAATTACTTTAATTTAGTTTTCTATGTGGGTGCTTGTTCTTAAGTGTGACTTAATATGTCACAGTTTAAACTTGATGGTCTGTAAGCCATGATAATATAAGTACTTGGTCAGTTGTAGATCCGTGTCAGCATGTAATTGTACCATTTTGTTCTTGTTATTATTTAGTGAAGGAGCAGAGTTCTTCAAGGTGTCCTTTTTTTTGTTCCAGGTAAACTGATAATGAACAGATCCTGTCGCACTGAGGGCTATAGACATGCTCGAAAGAAAACTACTATTGCAGCCCAAGCCACCGGCTTGAGTTTGGGATCTGTAAGTTATTCATTATTTAAGAATTATTTATTGAACTTTTTCTCAATCTTGATGCTGAGTTGATCAGTTATGTTGAGGTATATTTTTTTGTTATTTAAAATTGTTGTTTAATGGAGACAGATTGATGAATGGTAATGAAATTAGGTTCATGTGGAGAACAATAACTTTTGTGCAGTGTTGTATAATGTTTTAGATTTGAATTTTATTGTTAGTGCTGTGACTGATGTCTATTACCAGCTCTAAGTTTTATCTACTTGAAATTTTTTATTTTATCATTTATTACACATGTGACCTGTGTATTTATATGACTCCAACTGTTTTTGACTGTGTGCGTCACACATTTGCATGCTTGTGTGACTGATTCAGCACATATGTGCATTTAGTTACTGTTTGATTTTTCTAAAAATAAACATTTGTGTGTTGTTGTCAGGGATATCAAGAGCTGAGTGTTGGTGTGTGATCCAAGTTTTCTCTTTCAGCTGATGTTGCAGGCCGGGATCAAGACCATCAGGGCAAGCGTTCGAGGAATGGGACCCGGCAGAATTGTAAGTTGGCGTCTTCCTAACACATTCATAAGTTTAATTTAACACATTGACTGCGATACGACCCACCGGTGGGTCGTTTCGCCCCTAGGAAGATAGCATCATCACAACCAATGTGTTAAGACCTTTCAGTGTTGAACAATTTGAGTACTAGAGTTCTCCATTAATTATTTATTTTTCCTGGGCTGCCACTGAACTATTTAGTTTCAGGATTAACTGTTACGTATTGAATATAACTTCCTAAAAAAAGTTAGGCATGTTATTCTTTAAGGGAATTTAATTTTGCTTCTATGTCACACCCCTTTTGGTGTGTGATGTTGACAAAATACATCTCATGACCTTGACCTCCCTCATCAAAGGAATTCATTTCATACTAAAGCTGATGCAAAATGAAAAGCCATTCTAAGCATATCATAACTCACATCTTCACATATCATTTAAATTTTATTGTTTCCTCTTGTCATTTTTTTTATCATTGGTCATTTATGTCATCTTAATACTATAGCTATTCATTAACTTGTTGAGTGACCTCTTCTGCTTTTTCATTAAATGGCTACATAGTATCCATGCCCATTTTTTATTCATAGAAGCCAAACCAATTGTAGAATAGCAAGTCTGTCCATATTTTTTTATTGTGGAATTTCTGTTTACATTTATTTTCAAGTCATTTAGTATCAAGTAGTAGCATTTCTTGCTTACCCGATCAAGTGTTTTTATTTTGCTACACTTCCAAATTTTTTTCTAATTATGCTGATATACTAAGTTACACGTTGGTTAGCCTTCCTCATTTCGTCCGGAAAGGATGACTGCAGCTGCTGCTTAGTGGCATTTGTTGAGTTTGTGCTCGGTTGCGTCCTTGACTTTTGCATAGTCATCCACATTGTTTGGCTCAGTTCTTTGTCAGCATTGAATTTGAAGCGTACGAATTGGCTCACAGTGTCATCCCCCAGATCTTGATGTGTATCTGGCGGGACTCTGCTTATATCCACTTAGACTTGACGTGTCTCATTCACCCTGATTTGAGAATGTCTCATTCACCCACCTAGACTTTTATCATATCACCTTCACTCAACTAGACCATGTCACTTTCATCCTCACCCAACTAGACCACCATGTCACCTTCACCCAACTAGACCACCATGTCACNGCCCAACTAGACCACCATGATAGCTTCGCCCAACTAGACCACCATGCCAGCTTCATGCAACGACTCGACACGCCTCATTCATCCCAGAGATTCTTGTACCATTCAGCTCGACGTGACATGTATCATCTACATGTACTCACTTCAACAATGGACCACAATGACGATATTTATCATCTGCCTTAATGACATTGCAACGGTTGTGCATCCATCCAGGAATCAATTATCTATCGATTCAACTGATTCATCCACGTAGAAGCAATATGCGTCCTCCGCCTGGATCCTACGTGCGTCCTCATCCATCTGTACTCTACATGCATCCACTTGGCGACTTGAATGCATCGTCATCCACTAGGCGACCTGAATGCATGGTCATCACCTTGGGGGAACATGAATGCATTATCATCCACTAAGATTATGTATATCATCATCCATCGGGACTCGACATGTACAACATCATCCATCGGGACTCGACATGTACATCATCATCCATTAGGACTCGATTTATTTACATCGTCATTCTCCAGGAATCGACATATGTGCATCATCCACCAGGACTTGACATATGTGCATCATCCACCAGAACTCTGCATGTGTACATCATTATCCACCCGAATTCGACATATGTCACATCATCTTCCATCAGGGTTCGACATGTGTACATCAGGATTCGACATGTGTAATCATCATCATCCACCAAGGTTCGACATTTGTACATCACCGTCATCCACCAAGGTTCGACATTTGTACATCACCGTCATCCACCAAGGTTCGACATTTGTACATCACCGTCATCCACCAAGGTTCGACATGTGTACATCACCGTCATCCACCAAGGTTCGACATGTGTACATCACCGTCATCCACCATGGTTCGACATGTGTACATCACCGTCATCCACCATGGTTCGACATGTGTACATCACCGTCATCCACCAAGAATCGACATGTGTACATCATCGTCATCCACCAAGATTCGACGTGTGTGCATCATCCACTAAGATTCGAAATTTTTACATCATCATCCATCAAAATTCGATGTGTACATTATTCACCAGGACTCGACATGTGTGCATCATCATCCACCGGGATTCGATACTTGTTTATCTTCCATCAGGACTCGAAATATGTACATCATCCATCAGGACTCGATATATGTACATCATCCACCAGGACTCGATATATGTACATCATCCACCAGGACTCGATATATGTACATCATCCACCAGGACTCGACATATGTACATCATCATCCACCAGGACTCGACATATGTACATCATCATCCACCAGAACTCGACATATGTACATCCTCATCCACCAGAACTCCACATATGTACACCATCATCCACCAGAACTCCACATATGTACACCATCATCCACCAGAACTCGACATATGTTCGTCATTATCCACCAGGACCTTACATTATCGTTCATCAAGGCCCGACGTTATTGAAATTCTTTCACGATTATTGTGCCTACTCTAACGACGAGGACTTGTTTCGCGTATGAACTTCTTTCGAGTTATTCTGATTTTCTGCTGATATCTATTTTTGCATTTGGTTATGAAGAAATTTTTCTCTTTATGGCAATCATCTCTGCTGCCACAATCGTCCCTTCATTTCAATACTTTATAAATTTCTACTGGAGATGTTATCAAGATCAGTTTTTTGTTCTTTATTTTTATATTATTTCCTTCTTTCCACTAGTTATGTTTTTCCATCTCACGAATTATTAACTTTTAAACTCGTTATCACTCTACTGCTCCAGTTTCATTATTTTATATTCTTTTCTTCTCATGATTTGCATCCATTTTTACTGTGCAATTCCATCCGTGTGTACAATTTTTATCTTTAATTTTTTTCACTGTTTAGATGCTTGTTAGTCGCTATTTTTTTTTATTATTCTTCAGTTTAGTTCTATTTCAATTTTTATGCGTTGACCATGTACTCCCTTCTTTCAGAGGCTAGTTGTTTTCTTCTACTCTGCTGAATTTGATCCAGTCCTACATTAGCATATTTCCCTAATTTCTACCTGACAAGTTATCTACATTCTACTCGGTCCATCATCCTTATCTACCTAACTGGTAGTTATCATTGACCCATCTTATGCTATCCTCTCGCACTCTATTACCATCCCCTGCGCTGAAATGTGGCTTTGGCCATCCATCATGTTTGAACATACATTTGGCATTTTTTCATTGGCTGTATCAGCAGCCACACATGTACATCACTCATTTACATGGTCACTTTTGCGCTACTATGCGCCTCGGTTAACACCAGTGTCTTTTGTGTATTGATGTAATTTATCTCTTCATCTGGTGATAGTGGGACCAACTCGTGTCGATTGCCATTTGCATGGTCGGTATTTTTTTACATTTGTGTCGGTTTTACTCGCGCTAGCATCAATTTGTGTAACTCACCGTGCAATCACCCTATTTCATTAATTTTGTTCTCTCATCTTCATTCTCATACTGGGCTCCATAGTGTAGTGGTAGCGTGATGGCCTCGCAGCCGAAAGGACCAGGGTTCGAGCCTCGGCTCAGGTGGGGCTTTTCACGCGACTGCGGAGTACTTTCCTTGGAAAAGGATGTTTAAACCACACATTCCTCACATCTCCCACCACACCAGTAGTTGTAAGGCATTTAAAACCCAACGATAAAACGTGTTGGAATAAATGAAGGTTCATCGTGTCATCGCCCTTTTTCATTCACTTTAGGATCAGCTTTATTCATTCACCGTTCAAACACCCTATTTTACTCTCGTGCTTAAAATATTTTCTTGCACTCATTTGGCATCATCAGGTTCTCTCACCAGCGTCTAGCCACGCACTCAAACTTACACTAGCATCACCCCTGTCACGTATAATAGCATCACCCAGCTTGTCTTCTTTTAATTATTTAGGTGATCTATTAACCGCCTTAGTTGTCTACTTCAATGTTTTGATGATTCTGAATGATTGACCACAATCTAAAGGGCTGACTCTCGCAGCACATATTCTCTTGCCAAATTCCATGGTGTGGCCTAATTTGGACATTGCACAGACGTTATTAAATACAGGATTATTTCCCCACGTTTTTGTTCGATGTGGGAGCGGATTCCTTTTTGTGATATTTCCGAGAAAATCCAAATAAACAGTATCCCGATGATAGTTTTATCGACGTTTGTGGTCAGATCCAATCCAATGTTGACATTCACTCTTACGAGGGACTGGCTCGTCAATTCCGTTGTTTATTTTGAGGTGTCAATTTTGCGTGTTTGTAAGGTGCATGTCTGAGATAGAAGCAAAATAAACTAGCGTATGGTGATTCATTTTGTGGAATTTACTTGTTTTTCTAATTTATTCAGGAGCGGTTCTTTTAAATGTTAGGCTTTACTGTGAAGAAGAAATTCATTACTAACATAATGAAGAATTTTGCTTAACTCATCAGTTTATATCTAAGCGTCTGTCAATGATGAAGTAACGTTGCAATGAAAACAATCTCTATTGAATTATAAATTTAGTGTATAAATTGCAGTGGTACAACAGTCTAACAGGAGATGTATAGTTAATATATGCAGTGGAAGTCGAGAGTTGCTAGGATACTGGTCCTAATTTGCTATTTTCAGAAAATTCAAGTGTACATGTCAGCATCACGATTATTTTTATTAGAATTAATTGCGAGTCCTTGTGAAGTGAGGTATCATTCAGCGTTATGGATTATTTTACGTAAACTTTAGTTCGTTGGCTTCGTCATTGAAACTGGTGTGCTTGTATGATCAATTCAAATTATTCTTCATTTGAGTACGTAATGCTGGGAAGATATTTTTTCAGTTGGATAGCCCGCCCTCTTTATTCGTATTTCAACTCAAGTAAACGCAAGTGTTTACTAATGGAAACTTAATGGTTCAGTATCATTTTCGAGTTTTCTTCAGTGGAGTATAATCAGACTACAATTTGAAATACTCGTTTTGAAGGAAGCTTTCCATTTTTAGACATTCTTGTTCTATAGTAATCGAACTATTCCATCTCATCCTTAGATTGAGTGTATGATATGGAGTTATGTTCGGTAATCTAATTATTTACGTGGGATTGAGGCGGACATTTATATACGGGCCAAGTAATTACTATACTAATAACATTTTCTATAGTCTAAAATATATACCAATTCATTGTCGGGTCCTCTAGAAAAATTTCTTCTTCATGAAACGCTTAAAGATTAAAATGCTCGTTTAACAATTTTACTCAATTCAGTTTTTCTCTCTTTTCAGGCTGGCATCAAAGGAATTGCTCTCTCAGGGGTCAACGTAGTTGCAATTTCGGACACCACCGATATCAATTACACGAATGATCCACGACCAAAGAAGCGCAGAAGAGTGTAAACCTTTAATAAACTTTATAATAAAACTTGTTCTTTGTACTAATGTGTTTGATTTAATCATTTCTTTTTTGTATAAACATCCCAAACGCCAAATGCATGTTGAAAAATGCATGAGAAGTATAGAGCTATTTGGTTTATGGTACAGAATGGTAAAAGGAAGCTGATTCTTACAGTGAATTTACGTTTTGAGTAAACTGAGCAAGTGAACGATGGCAACATCGGCAAAGAACTCTGGGTAAAACCAAGATGGCGGCAGTGTATCCGTAATCGTTGAGGAGTTAGGGTTACGTCAAGTGATCATCACATACAAGTTCAATATCACCTCCTGAAGAATGTATAAATAATCAAGCTTTTGCTCTCAATCAATTTTTCAAAAAGTAATCTTGATATTTATCTAATATAGAAGTGAAAGTTGGTTACGGCAAGTGGAGAATTAGCTGTTGTGTTCTGTAGTGCAGCTGAACCTTGAAGGAAGCAATTTACGGTACAAGTTCATTCATTAAAAATTACTCGTTGATATGAAGGTTAGTATTGTTAATTGAAAACAATGCATTTAATTTTTATTGGATTGATATACATGTCGGAACGGCTGAGACGGAAATGCATGGTGGCAGCTGCTTGGTTATTATCTACAAGTGCGGTGATTTCAAGGCGCATCTAATAAGCTTGCTCTAGCTTCATCTTTTCATTTACGTACTGACTTTAGATTTCCCCATGTATGCTCAGAAGTCATATTAAAAATAAATCTATTTTTCTTGCTTCATGTAAGCATATAACGTAAGAGTGACAGAACCAACGGATGCTCTAGATTGAATGAATACTTACAAAAAGTTAATAGCTTTTTGTAGATATTCTCTAGCTTTTGTTGCAATAAGCTGGAATTTGTTCAAGTTGAACAAATATATAATTCAAATCTTAGTTTTATCTGAACTTGCCAGTTATTGTGATTGGCTGGCAAGTGACGTCTTGTATGCGAGTACTAGTACTTGTGACCTTGGAATCACTGTTGAGACTAAATATTTTCTTGCAAATATATAGTTTTGGTAACTTGTATAAAATGTTATCAATATTATCAGCGGAGTTAGTTATTCTTTTATTTCATGTTAGAATAATGTATCTTTATAATGTTATTCACACACATATGTTGTACATTATTTTTATTTGTGCTTCTCATTGGAAACTTATTTAATTTTGTAGTTGATGCATATGCATTATTATTCCAATTCGTTTTTTTTTGTAGCAATTACTTGGAATTATAGAAAAGAATATTCATGAATTTCACTATCTTAAAACTTACCTGGAATTTGAAAGATTTCATGTTTGAGAGTCATATTTTTCAAGGTCATAGGCAATTTCCAATCAAAACAATCTTAAAATATGTACTGCTTCCTCTTTTTAAGTAGTGATTGTTGAAGTAACTGAAAATTTTCAGGATGAAATTGGTTCAGGGTTCATCTTGTTTTTGAAAAACCAAACCTGATCAAATATAAGGAGCAATAGCTTGTAAATCTCAGAAGGTATCTTTACAAAAAATAAGTAAAAGAAACCTTCTTGTGTGATGTTTTCCCTTTTTATTTCAGTCAGTGTTTGAGTTGTGTCTTCTTAACTAGGATTAGTCTTGCACACATTGCCATGTATAATGTATATATTATATACTAAGTGTACCAAATGTGTGCAAAGCTCAATACAGTTTATGCTGTGCAACTAAAATGTAGCTTTTGCTTTAATTTAGTCATGTATTAAGATATAGTTAGGAAAAGGACTATTTATTATCTAAAACTAGGGTTTTGTGAAGTACTTCTTTCTACCTTATCCTATGCATTTTTTAAACAGAAGCTTTATATAACATGGTATACATATGTGATATGCCAGTTACATCCTCATTCACGGCATCCCTGTAGTTATGATAATAGTTAGTGAAGCACTACTATCACCACGGTCACCACTACACTTCTACTACAACCAATATGATAATAGTTATTAGGTATATTTACCCATATATATTTTTGTCTGTAATGTTTTCATGTGCCCCAATAGAAAACATGACTGCAAGTGGTGCTGATGTGCTGCAATCTCGTAGATAGGATACTGAATATTGTATCATAAATTAATGTAATCTAAAGCAAGTTATATTTTATATTTAATAAAGCACATGAAATAATTTTGATTGACATACCTAGTTTATTTATAAATAACTGAAAGGTAATATTTACTGAAAGGACCTGGGTTTGATACTCGGCTCAGGGAGGCATTTTCACGTGACTGCGGAATAATTTCCTTTGAAAATAAAGTTTAAACCACACATTCCTCACATCTTCCACCACACCAGTAGTTGTAAGGCATTTAAAACCCAACGGTTGAACGTGTTGGAATTAATAAAGGTTTACTTTTCTGTGGCCAACTGCATATAGTTGTTGTACTATTTGTCATACAGCCTTCAATTTAGTATCATTGGGTAGAATTTTTTTCTGAGTGGTGTAATTCTAAGCTCATTCATTTTCTGGGTGGTGTTCATTTGATACAATGCAACATGATACACATAAAAATGTGACCCAAATTTTTGCATAGTTTGTGTAATTTTGGTATATTAGTACAGGAACAATTTTAATATCTTTCAATATAGCTTAATCTGTGCATTGAAATTTTTGGAAAATAGGTTACCACTCCTTAAAAACTAATTCCTATCCAATGTCCCTTTAACAAAGGCAATACAATGAATGAGACACTGTGCAGTTGGCCACAGTAAAGGTTTATCTAGTTGACTTCAAAAGTTTAAAGGGCACAGTAAGAAGCACCTTCACTTTTAAAAAATGTATTTTAAAATAAACTTTGATAAATCACATTAATTTTTTTAGGGGGATTTATTAGTCTGTATATTAATGCTCTTGTGCTTTTGTTTGTTCTGCCATATCATACTTTTCAATAATTCAACAAGATAAAATTTACAGCTCTTAAAATGAACAATAAATTTGAGGTTTGATCTGTATGCAGGGTCTAGCTGTTTATTGTATTAGAAATAATTTTTTATTTTTTCAAATGAAGGCAGTAATAATTTTATCATTTCTCATAGTTCAAATTTAACAAATCCTGATTTTCTGATCCTCTATAAGATGGACAAAACAAATGCTAGAAGAGCAGCAAACTGAAAGGTAAAGAAGTTGACAGAAACAGAAAATAGCATGAATACACTGAAGAGAATGTTCTTGTAGAAGGTAATGCTAGAGTTAAGGAGCAACATGAGTGATGAAGAAAGAAATCTTTCAAATGCCTGAAAGATCAGTGATGGAGCAAACACAGTTTATTTTGTTGTTGAGCACATAAGAACCATGATATTACCACAAACTTGGTTAGTGTCCCATAAATCCTAATACTGAATTGCTATTTCATAGTTATACTGCTAAGAAAATACTTGAATTATTTCAGGTACACTTCATTGCTAATTTCTTGAAAAGAATCTTGCTGACATGAGGTAGACAAAAATAAACATTGGAGAGAACATTTTAACAGTAAGTAATTTGAATTCCAAATTCCAGTCTTCAATGAAGAATATTATATTAAAATCAACAAATGTTATTTAAATGTCATTATTGGCTGGTATCTTGTTCATATGCAAGAATAAATTTGACAATTCATTGTTATGGAAATGCATGTACATCATTTACCTTGAGGCTATGTTTTCTTAGCTCACTAGTTTTTAACCAAAAGAATGCCCCGATCTTAAAACATATTTTATGCAGCCAAATTCAAATCCTCTCTTGATTAGATCAAATTTAGATGATCTCTGAATTTTAATTTATCTTACAACAAGTTTGTTTTCAATATTTGTTTTTATGCAATTGCTAGGTCAAGATTTTACAAGAGCCTCAGTGAAAATAGTCTTCATCCATCAGTTGGACAGATTTAGTTGACTGGTTGAACTTGATGAACTCAGAGTATGTAGATATGCTCTATGAATTATTCGACACTTGGATATACTTGCCTTTGAGAACATTTTTAGTACAACTATGGAAGAACATTATCATACCACTGGATAAGAATGTTCCCTAATCTTGGCATGCAATAGTGAGAGTGAAGTATAAATGCAAAACTTGACAGCTGCCCCATATGTATTTCTTGATAATTTTTGCTTTTGGTTTGTCATTTTTTGTATGCAATTTGGTAATTATATAATTGCTTTTTGTTGTGTAATTTTGCATACAATTTGTTGAATTAGCATTATTTCCCATTGGAAATATTGTTTGTTTTCAGAAACTTGATTTATTATATTTTTTTATGAATTTCATTTCACAAAAAGTGACTGTTTTATTGTAGTAATCTGATTTAACAGGTACAGTTTAAAAACTGGGGTTATGTTAACTTGGCTCAAGATGTGTCTGTAATTTAATTAGTACCTTTGTACATGACAACAGCTGTAGCTATCATGATAGTTAACAAAGTAATCTGAACAATAATCTTAAGTTGTGCTCAAAGGTGTTGCAAAATGCTCCCATTCTCTCCATGCTCTGTCAAGTAGGGCAAGTTAAACTCATCCTAGATAACTGTATGCTAAGTAAATCCTGAACCAAATGAAGATCTAATGATGTATAGTAGCTTGAGTTTTAGCCTAGTTTTGGTGGTTTCTGCTATTTCACTGTAGGAAGTAAAGAGTGCTTAAATTTGGAGTGGTATAATTATGTGGTCGAAATTTAAAATCTATGAAAATGAATAAAAATGACTTGTATGATGCTCAAACACATCAGGATCTATGTAGAACTTCTACTATCCATAGTGAAGAATTTTGATAGCCATTTTTTGTTTTCCTATCATTAACTGACTATTTGCTTTAGGCTAATTTAATCTTATATGCTGCTATTGTGACTATTTATCTATTATTGATAATAAAAAATTACACTATAAGCAGAATTGTTACCTACTCAAAATTGTTACCTACACATTTGATGCCATCTCTTGTTCACTATTAATAAACGAAATATATAACTTGCCACTACACAACACTAAACGCTGACACGCAAACAACCTTTCAGGTAGACAGGAATACGTACATTGCAACAGCAAGTCATCACAAAGAAATTTTCAAATGGAGTTCCCCAGGGCCCTGTTCTCTCACCTACACTTTTTAACTCGTACATGCATAACATACCACCTACTCCAAACAATCTTCACATCTCAATTATGCTGATGATATAATGATAATATCAACACATCCCAAACCAGACACTTGCACTACACTTGTACAATCTGACATACATCAGCTTGAGGGCTGGCTAGTAAATAATAGACTCGAGGTAGCGCCGACCAAATTATACGCTACATTATTCACAACTCGCACAAAGGAGCACCAATACAAACCAACAGTAATGTTGGTCTGTGTATTGGTCTGTTGGTCTGTATATTGGTCTGTAGTGCAACAACTCACAAATACCTCACCTACATGAACAAAAAATACTTGGACTCGCATTCAACACATCCATGTCCTTCACCCCACACATTAAGGACTTGCTGGCCAGATGCAGATGTAGACTACAAACACTCAAGGCCCTTGCTGGAACATACTTTAACCAAACTAAAGAAAAATACTAGTTTACCAACAATTCATATGTGCACTATTAACTTGCGCTAGTCCGGCATGGGCTGCTATCATCTCAACAACACAACTGAACAAATTACAAACCTTACAAAACACTGTGCTTAGAATCACATTAGGAGCAAAACAAACACCAGTAAACCACTCAAAGGCCAAGACTAAAGTCTTCTATCTCTAAGAACACTTAGACATCAGAGATACGCAATTTTACGCATCAGCCACAAACAACATGGAAAACCCATGTTACTATCTCAAAACACCACCACTCACACCTAGATGGATGAAAATAACACCTCAAAGATACTTTTCTTCTGCTATCCTTGACACCTTACCACCAACTGTAGACAAAACCAGCATTATAATACACATTCACACAATTTACACTACATGCACTAGAGAGAACAGATATAAACAAAATACTCAATAACTCTTCACCTGACATTAACAGCAAAGATATACAACTCTCTAGGTCAGAAAGAGTACACAACTTTGCTGCGGTCACCACACCTCACTTAATTAACGCATACAGACACAGACTGGAATCCACTCGGTCGAACCTTGGTCCCAACTGCCAGGTACATCCCCACACATCTTCACCAATCTGGTTTTAGACTGTGACCACATGGTGGCACTTAGATAACAACACAACATTACATCCATCTATCAGCTCTGAACGCATCCCGTGGAGGTGGCTGCTGTCCTGTGCTGCGCAGGCATTGTGCAATAAACAATGTCACGAACGCCTACTACCATTACTTAAGATTTAAGAAATGAGGTTAATAATAAATAAAAATGAAGAGAACAAGATATAGTTTTTGAGAAATAATTTGAATAATAGTAAACCAATTTCTTGGATTTTTTTTCCAAGGTTGAAACAATTTCTGAACGAACTTTTTCATCTGTGCCCTCCTCATTTATTTTACTTTTGATGCTAAGTATTATGTGTGTTTCTTAAATGATCAATATCTTGAAACAATTAGCATTGAAGAATTTGTTTGAGCAGCTATTGAATTTCTTTCATTGTTGCAAATGTTCAATCCAACCTGAGCGGTTGTATGAGTTTGTTTTTGAAATGTTTTTATCAACAAGTATGATTCATTTTTTGTATTATTTTTATTTTTGTGGGAAATATTGCTTCAGTTTTTGTATATTTGTTTCTTGTTATGCTGTCTGAGATGGATTAAGCACCAAAACAGTTTCCACAGCTGTTTCCAAAGCCGCCTGCATTGCCATGCAGTCTTGCCTACTGAATCATGCATGAAAAATTAAGGTTTTTCTCTGTTTTTGGAAATCTATAGCCTAAATGGAATATATACTGTCAAGACTTTCCTGTTGATAAAACTTGAGAGAAATTTTACTCATTGAAAATTTGCTTGTGTTACATCAGTAATCATTTGTATTTGAAAATTTGCTGTAGTCTTTTTATCTAAAAATTTTGAATGTTCCTTGTTTATTGTCCATCTCTTGCTGCACCTCATACTTGATATTGTCCATCTCTTGCTGCTCCTCATACTTGATATTGTCTATCTCTTGCTGCACCTCAAACTTGATATTGTCCATCTCATGCTGCACCTTCTCATGCTGCACCTTGTACTTGATATTGTCCATTTCTTGCTGCTGTAGATTAGTCCATGCTCACAATAAGCCAGCATAGTGCAATGTGAAGTAGTTATGGAGTAAGACTTGATGTTTTCTTCATTTGTGCTACCTGATGAAAGTTTGTGTAGCCAACATGAGAGTTTGGGTGTGGTGGTTAAGATGAACTGCTTGGTGAGCACTGTAGCATTGTGGTTGCTCATAGCTTATACAAAGGACTTGAGCTAGTTGAAATTGAGGTACTAGGAGCACTAAGGACTCGGTTGTGTTGAGCACTTTCTAGCTAAATGAAGGCTAAATCGGTAAACTTTTCCAATCATGATCTCTGTCTATGTGTTATTGAATATATGTAATTTTTTGTATGTACTTTTTACAATGAATTTTCGGTTTTACAGGACCACTACGACAGCGAGTCAGACTCGGATAACCAAAGCAGTGACTCTGAGAACAATGAGGGCTCTTCTCATGGAGGCAACACAACCAAAGATGGAAATTCTTCTGATGAAGATATGTCAGACAATGCATCTCCTAACACTTCCCGTACCACAAGATCTAGCACAACCAATGAGTCTCACAATAACAACAGAGACTCTGATGATGAAGATGAAGATAATAAAGCATCATCAGACAGAGATGCCAGTGGCAGTGGTTCTGAAAGGTCAGTTTGAAGTTTTTGCTTGCAAAACTAATTGTAATAATCCAAGGTTGCCGAGTCAGGTGTATGGTTTGTTTGACTCTTTGTATCACTAAAATTCCAACTCCTACTGCTAAAATTCCTTGGATGTTGATCTTGACTGCTATCCTGCCAGAATTTACTGGTATTAATTATTATGAATGTTTTTGTACAGCTAGGATAATGGAAACAGAAGCCTTTTCTCTGAAGCACACCCTAGCATGACTAATGGAGTGTATTCAAATATAACTTTGAACTCTTGAGGGCAAGTGCTACTGGTACATCATCCCTCATTTGACCTCTTGTGGCTGTATTATAAAGCATAGACTTTAGCTCTGCTACTGCATTGAGCTTGTCCCTCAGCTCCTTTACAACTGCAATACTAATGCTTCAACTGAGAAAGCTGGGAGCATGTCTTTGGTAGAAATCAAAAATATAATTCAGGCAGGGTCATGGAGGCACATTCTTCTTCTATTAAGTTTTAACCTGCAAAATATATTGTGAATAAAACTGGTTTTCATGATGAATACTTGACAAGAACATGATGTTTGGTCCGTGTTGAAGCTTATGTGTGTATTTTTTAGATGCAAGTGAACTCCTTGCCAATCAGATTATTTTACTGCCTTTTTTTTGTGCATAGAACATTGAAGCTCTTGGCTAGGTATCTCATGCAGATGTAAACAAACAAGATTTTGCTGATGCTAGTTTTATATTGATTTTACCTGATTTGTTAATTCATTAAAAGCTGTTATTGAACCTTTCATATTGTTATTAAATCCGGCCGTAAAATTACAGTTATTGAAAAGAAAATGCCACATAATAACTCATGCAAGGCAGTGTAAAAAAATATACATTTTTCTGGTAATTCCACTGCTCATTTTCGAGTTGAGATGGGTGTTGATCATATGATTGCTGCTTGAAGAATGGTTGGCATTTGGGTTGAAAGATTACACATCAGCCCTGATTTATTCTTGGCTGCTTCTCAGTGCCGTTTTTGAAACAGATTATGTATGTATTGATGAGCTGGTACAGCACAGTGCATTAACACTTAGAATCATTCTAGATAGCCTTGTAAACACAGCTAAGTGCTCTTTCAGTAGGTTTGAGGTAGGAATACTCTTCCTTGCATTGTGATTTTGTTCATTACGCTGGACCGAGAAGACTAAATATCTATGTAACATCAGGCCTTTTTCTTGTCTCATTTGTGCTCTTGTCTTCCATGTGGTACTGCTTCCACCTCATTGGCTGGCCCATTTCAGATTCTTTATTTATTTGAACTGCACATTAGTTGTGATTTACTTTTGGATAATAAGTCCTTTGAGAATTTTGTTTTTGATATAGCATAGGCTCTGTATCAAAAGCAACACTCAAATTTTATAGGGGACTTAAAATAATATTTAGAAGGCTCTTTAATTGGAAGTTTTGTGAACTTGCTATTGCCCAATTATTTAGAGGAAATCCTAGCTTTTGCTCATACATATACAGTATTTGCACATGTTCATAATAATATAATTTTTTACTTTTACAGGGACAACAGTGGATCAGGGAGTGACTCCAATGACAGCAATGACGGCTCAGATTCTGATGATGACAAATCTGATGATGGCGACAAGTCGGATGCTTCTTCTGATAGCGATGGTGGCAATGATGACGATAATGATGGTGATGGTGACAGCGATGCTAGTGCTCAGTCTAGAAGCTCCTCGGACAGCGATCATCCTAAGTCTTCAAAAAAGAAGCAAGAACCGGTTAGTTTCTTACAAATTCACTTTTGTTGTCAATACATTTTTTGTCTTTGAATTTAGTTCATTGTTTGTATTTTAGCTTTAAGAAATTATATTTTCTGCTCTTCTGTGATTTTAAAAATTCTTAGTGGCATATTCAGTACCTACTTCATTTTTTTGTGAAAATATCAAGGTTAACGAGATAGGGAGAATGTACTATTTGAAATTATGCCATCTCTCATTCAAATAATTTGTTTATGTAACTCCTTATGCTACTGGTAGACCTGTTATTTAGCCAGTCGAATTTGGCTCGATCTCACCAAGTTGCAGAATTTGATAAATTATTTGAAATATTTCTTGATGCATGAGTGACCGACTAGGTGGAGATGTAAGCTGGTCAACATACAACCCCTTGTGCACTTGCGTGCTTAACACTCGGAGCGAGTCATCCTTGAACGTCAGTTGCATGATCGCGTGTGCCTTGCCTCTTTTGTGGTTGTACGACTGCACTACATTGAGAGTGAGAGGGCTGTGAAGCCTTTTCATTAGCATGAGTTCTGGGCACATTTAGGAGGAAATGCTGATGTCTGATAAGCGTGTTTTTGTGTCCTTTGATCAACTGTTCACGGAGCATCGCTTTGCTTTTCAGGCCTGGGAGCGCAACCCAGACATGTATGGTGTGAGGCGCTCTGGCAGAGACAGGAAGCAACCTGATCGCATCGCCATCGCCTCGCCTGACTCGGGCAAAAAGAAACACGTATCCAGCAAGAAAAGGTGCGTCCAGTTACAGTTACCCTTTACCGTTTGTATGGATTTCAGACTCCACTTTTGTGAAGATGGATGCTGCTAGTTTTTCATACAAAGCTTCATGCAGCTTTATCGCGAAAGTAATTTTGTGGTTAGAGAGTTGACTGCGCATTCAAACGGCATGCTTTACTCTAAGCTGTACAAGTGAAGCTGTAGAATGTTTGTACTATGTCTTTTGATGTAAGTACTTTTAGAGGGGAGTACTTTCATCTTTTTTGAAAAAGGATACCGCATCGAGAGAACATACTTAATCATTACATCCAGCTTGTGGCAAGCTCAGCGTGAACTCTGGTTTCCAAGAAGTTGTCTGGATTTGCATTTTACCTTTGGGGAACCAATATCTTTCTCTTATCTCAGATTCTTTGAAGAATTACCTAGTTTTGCTAGCTAGGCAAATCGAATGCATTCCAGTGCTTGGGATAGAGACTTATTGCAACATTTCTGTAGTCTTGAAAATTTACACTGTTAAATTTACATATGCTTTGCCACTCAGTACATTAACACTAAGTATTACTGTATCTATTGCTGATGCAAATTAACTAAATTATTCTCTTCATAAGCTTTTGATCGTTTTTGCAATAGCATCAACACTATATCATCTCAGTAATCATGTTACTCCTTTAAGTAATGCATGCATAATTTATCCTTGCTAGCGTGATTTAAATCTTACGAAGTCTTGCACTGCAGTATAAATTTTCCTCAGCAGTGATGTTTTTTGCAGTAAATATAACCGGAGCTCGGGGTCTTCAGCCAGTGACTCGGAAGACAGCGAGCCTCAGCAGGCAAAGAAGTCGAGTTCAAAATCATCGCAGAGTAAACGCTCATCTCATGATCAGCGCAAGTGAGTCATAACCCCGGACGTGGAATCTGCTTTTTCAAATTTTCCAAATTTTAATTTGGGATTCATGAATAACAGAAATTTGGAATCCAAATTTCAATGATTCATGGTGCTCTTTCATATGAGCACCAGTTTACTCTCGTAGTATTATTTCAGGCTCCCATGATACGTTTTGCCAGGTAGCATCTGCTTGTTCTGGATCATACCGAGTTGCTGTACGTAATGGTGTATGTATTGGTGTTGCTATAGCAGGATAATCTCGACTACGTACTTCCATGTCATCCGGGAAGGCGAACACGGAGCCTCAAAGCTTGAAGTGGATGTGTGTTGAATGAGAGCTCGGGACTGAGCCATCGTTTCGTGAACCAAACCTGATCTTTTCAGTGTGGTTTTGAGTTGCGAGTGGAAATCGGTGCTAAATGTTGGTTCTTCTCGGTTGAGATTTTTGATGATTTTCATCGTGCATTTTACTACGTTGAAGGACAAAATTCGTCGAAAGTTTATTTTCAGTATTTTTTATCCTATGATTATCTGCGCATCGAATAATATATTTTCGTCATTCCTAGATTCACATATTCAATTTGAATTCTACAGGTTTGTGTTATTGTGTGCTCGGTGTTTAGGGAATAACGAGAGTATCTTGCAGGCGGTTAGCGCGCACTGCCGGTGCTGTGAGCTACAAGGAAGACGAGAGCGACAGCGAGTCGAGCTATGCAACAGAGGACGACGCTGGCGCGGCCAAGCCTAAGGAGGAAGAAGAGGAAAATGCCCAAACCATCGAGAAAATTATTGATCATAGAATCGGCAAAAAAGGAGGTAATTGAGTGTGCGCTGATACCAAAAACCTTTTGCCTTCTAACGTTTTTATAATATTCCTACATTCTATTCCTAATACACACATAAAAATGGCAAATGTGTTTATGCTGAAGGAATTCCTTAAGTTAATTTGGTCTAATTTCTGTCATTTATGTAGTGCCTGCATAATGATGCCTAAATGGCCACTAATGCATCGTAACTTTGACTAGTGGTGCTATTGGTTATAAAAACGAACCATCATTTCAGATAGTGCATTCCTTATGGTTCTTAACTGTGTCACTGCGGGTATTAATGTCTTGTTTGAAGCTACAGTTCTCGAAAACGAATATACTAAACGCAAATTGTTTGTAATGGTAATGATGTAGTGTGATAGTCAGTCGTATATTAGAATGATAATGTCTGTCAAGGTCTATGATTCGTTTTAAAGTGACTCGATGCTTGAATTTTAAATTGTTGCTCACATGTCTTGCTAATGGACAACACTAATTGCAACTCCTTCGTTTATTATTTCAACCTCGTGGTGTTTATCATTTCAGCCGTTGGCATGCAGACATACATGTACGAAGTCGAGAAGAACGGTGACCCCAACACCGACTTTGACCCAAACGACCCAAACCAAGCAGAGCGCCAATTTCTCGTCAAATGGAAAGGCTGGGCGCACATCCACAACACCTGGGAGTCGGAGGAGTCGCTCAAAACACAAAAGGTAAAGCTTCTCTTCTTATTCGGCCGGTAATTCGCAGCGTAAGTTCTTCTCGTTGCAGATGATTGACAAGCTTGACCCTCCGCTCGATGTTGCCTTACCACTGGCTTGCAAATTGGGGTTATGTCAGGATAAGAAAAAAATTTCACGTCTTGTAACTGTAATTGTGCGTTTAACTTGGTTTTGGCATAGCATGGGCAGTTCCAGTGTTGTGTAGAAAAATTCACTGATCTCACACCATAAAATTGTGGTGACTCTCTATATCTTGATATTTGTTCGATGTTTTTTACATTTACACGTCTATTTCTTTAGGGTGAGGCTAATGAGTGGGTCTAAAATTTCTTGGTTGAGAGTATCCTGTTTGGTTCAATCTGTATTTCTGTTAATTTCTTCAGAGCTAGGTGATCCTCAAGGATCTGATATTTTTATAGCAAATTTATTTATTTTCGAAACATAGTTTGAACTTTTTAAGCGACATATAAACTGTCATTAGTATAGAATTTGGAAATGAAACTCACTTGGCTTTGCTGCCAAGTGTTAATTACTATTTATTAGTGTTAATACTTCTCTTGTGTAGATTTTAGTGATACTTTCTGTACCATACCATACCTATCTGTACTTTCGTAGAACTGCAAAGCTTTTAAATGTATGCGTTTATTGTTAAAAATACTCAATATGCATGCGTTTTGTCTTACTCACTCACTACACTCACAAAAAATGTCTGAGTCTTCTTGCCCGTTCCGTCATTTAGCAAAACCGATTTTTGTGCATATGTGACTGCCTTGCCTTGTCCTTATTTCCTTAACTTGGTGTTTGCCAGTTGAGAACGGTATGCGTCATACCGGGGGCCCTCATTCAGTTCCTGCTTCCTCTAAAACATTACTTCTGTAACACAACGAGAACTTGATCCTGGGCCTGCAAAGGAACTCATTGGCTGTGCTGGGGCCGTCATGGCGGAGCAGTAATCCAAGCATGGACTGGGCTTCTTTTTCCAGGATTTTCTTGATTGAGCTACTAGCTGCATTTTCATGTCACATCGTGCATTAAATATCGCTTCCATCTATGTAATTTGTTGCGGCTATGCTTCGGTAGGAATCAGAGGTACAGATAATTAGTAGTATTTCATTTGGAAAAGGGGGGCATTTCAGGACTAATGTCAGACTAAACCTTGACTGAAATAAGGAGCTCGCACATGTCCTGCGGGTAAAAATTCCCTATTATTTCATTTTCGTCAGTCACTATTTTACTCACTCAGTTACGCATCTTTGAATGCACAGTGTGTCATCTCGGTGGGAGTACTGCGTAAGCTTTTCTATGTTATATTACCTTCTGTGGTGAAACCCTTTTGTTGTTTTGCATAGTTTGTTTTGCATATTCACGGTGTCACCAGCTGCTTTTACTATCTCTACATGACTGTGAGGTAAAAGTATGCTGGAGTTCATTTTCTTATAAATGCTTCATATTAGTGACTGCAAATTTTTTGCTTTGTTGCTGAATAAACTTGCCTGAGTTAATCTATGAACGCTTAATGTCGGATCAGTCATTAAATATTTGTTATAGTACCACGGTATTTTTTGACTGGTCCGCTATCGTAGCACGTCGGCCTAGCGCTGCTTTCCCTGCCTTCTCTGCTGGTGTGCTTCACTAACACAGGGCTGTTCATGTGGTGTCCTTGCTTGCTCCGGACACCAGGTTAATGCTTTCCAGGTCAAGGGGCTCAAGAAGCTCGACAACTTCCTGCGTAAGGAGGAGGAGGTGCTGCTCTGGAAAAATTCTGCCACGCCGGAGGAGATTGAGTACATGGAGATCCAGACAGAACTTGAGCGAGACTTGAACATGTCTCACTTGGGGTAAGCATGATGGTTTTCGCCGTATATCGTTACCCCTAATATCGCCGTATCAGTCGTTGCATTAACAGTCAGAATGCGTGTTATGAGTGTTATGTTTATGTACGGATGTGCTTGTCCTTTACATGGCAGAATACCTGGAGTGGAGGTGACTATAATGCAAGGCAAAGCAAAACGCATTCATTCATGCTTCGAAGCCAGTTGTGCAGAGCGGGCTCGTTTAGATGGTCAAGATCATCCCCTCCTAAACGAGCTTGCTATTCAAGTTTCGGCTTCTTTCTCTGTTAAAATATATCTTATTGTGAAACGAAATAGTTCCTATTTTTCTATTAAGAGGAAGAGTGTTACCTGATAGCTTCTAGTACCAGATGGGTACTAAAAACAACCAGGGGACACTGAATCATGTAGAAAAATAGTAATGCTAGCGTACTGTAGGTATCGGTAAATATGATGCGAGAATATGTGTTTTGTAGAGGCCTAATTTTCGTTGACTTTCTTTCAAGTACTTCAAATGTGATTGTATTATCGGAAACTTTTTTCTTGAGATTAGCTCTCTTGTCCTTTTAATGTTTGTATGTCCAAGTGACAGCAGGATTTCTATTGAATCATCTAGCGTGTGCATCATGAGTGATTGTTTGTTTCTTCAACGAATTTTGTACTTCATGTTTTTCTCATATCTTCAAGTAGTTGAGAAACTAGGTGTGGTGAATTTGTTTATCCCGTTCTTGTGGAGTTCCCTTTATTTTACTCATTTGTTAAAAGTCTCAGTTATAGCACAGAAAAAATCATGTAGAATTGTATTAGTTAACAAAACGAGACGAGAATTGTGACGAGACGAGAAGCCCAAAAATGATGGTGCAGGTCATTCATCAGACGTAGTTTCTTCGCAATGACGTTGCTCGTTTATGTCTAATTTGGATGATTTTTTGAATTAGCAATGGTTGTTTTCCTAACATTACCTTCTTGCGGACTTTTAGTAGGTATTATTCTTCTTTGTTCCAGTGCCGACCGGGTCTTCGCTGAAGCCGAGGAGAATGGTACAAAGTTTTACTACGTGAAGTGGGAGGCGTTGCCTTACTCAGAGTCTACTTGGGAAGTGGCATCCTTCATCAAGCAACGTTTTCTTGAAAAGGTTAGCTTTGCTAGTTCTTCTCCCAGTCACGCCTGTTAGGAAAAGTGTGTAAACCTCGACACCTATGGCAGTGATGAACGGAAACAAGTCAACCCGATGACCAACGGCTGTTTCACCTGGGTAAACGATCCAAATTTGTGTCGGAACACCACTTCGATAGCTGGTGCTGCAAGCTCTGAGTTGTTTACCTGTACTCTGCCGTCGTACAATCCCCTCAATCGTGTACGTCCTGCGTGAGAAGGAATGCTAGATGAGAGGTAGGGTTCCAGTCAATGTGGCATCAGAAATTGAGTGGTTGCCTTCGTACTTGCGTCACTTCTCATGCTTATCAGTTATGAACATGGAATGGTGATATAAAGGTGAAGTGTCGAGGTTCGTCATTTTAGTGTAATAGGAAGTGAAGAAAATTAGAAAAAAAAAATAATTAGATGAACTTACCGGCTAGGTTTGTGCACAGCCAGTATATAAGCTCGTGATTTCTAAGTGATTGAAGTAATTTTTTAATTTGTTCGCATATTGCTCCGGGTCTTTGAGGCTTGTTTGAGTTCTAGTCTTGGTGAAGTTGAACTTTCAAAACTGTCATTGAGGACTTATTTTAACACAACGGAACTACCTCAAATGGAAAATGTTTATACACGGCAGTTTTTATGAATGTGTACTGGAATATTTTTGCAAAAATTTCTCTGATCTATTTTATGTAAGTGAAGTATTTTTCTTTCCTTCAGTTTGCTAATATACTTTTTAGTTCTTTACTAAAGCTCGTTGCATCTCGTCATATCTTGTTTCATTAATTTACAACTTCAAACCTAGCTAAAGGTATAGTTATATTTGAAAAGTAAACTAAGTACATACTAACTTTATTAACTTACACTTTAGACAAATGCCTGACAGACTAGAACTGTATATTATAAACCTGGCACTTATTTATCTGGGAGCTGTTAAGAACAAAATTCACACTCTGTTGCGACCAATGGACGTGAAATGAGGTGCGACTAACTCTGCAGTAGTGTTAAATCAGTCGAGTAGTTTGATCGCAGCTCACACGTTGTACGTCGGCAGGTTTTGGCTTTTGACCGACGCGAGCAGTCGACGTGCACACCTCGCCAGTGCCCCGCGCTCAAGCACCGCCCCAAGTTCCTGCCCATCAAGGAGCAGCCCGCCTACCTCGGAGGGGACTCGGAAAAGGTGCTTTATGTCGTGTCCACTTAATTGCTTTAGGCCTTTTTGTGTGTGTGTGTGTTGTTGTCTTATTTGGTGCGCTACATCGTTGCCACTCGCTTGATCTTTTTTGTGTCTATGGGGATACCATAGTTTAGTGACACTACGAGTACTTTCCAGTATGTACTGTGATATTATTTAAACAAAGTATGCAGTGTTTAAAAGTTGTAACTTTTTCTTATTATGTTACCTGTACCTTTCAAAAATGGGTGGCCCAGTATTTATGCATGATTCTTCTTGACGTCTTTCAAATTTTTAGAGGCCGGAGTATTGAAAAGCTTGATCTGTGAGTTACTCAATTCTAGTCCTAAAGCCGTTATGGGTGTCCCTCAGGGAGCATTGGATAGGCAATCGGGTTAGGTTTGTCTATCCTGGGCTATGGGGGGGGATAATTCAATGCTCTCATTGGATTACGTTTCATGTTGACATGAAGCTTTAACTTGACTAAGAACGTAATAACCTAATCTATTATTTTCAGTTAGTCATTAGAAATGACTAGAATACATGTCACTCATTCATAGTTCTGAGCACCTGCAACTACCGCTGGAGTAAAAATTTAGCTTTCAGCTATATTCTCGTAAGTGTACATATGTTCGGATTAATTGCTCCCTAGTTTCGTGTTTCGTTAATTTCGTCGAATATTTACAGATCTTGGAGCTGCGTGACTACCAAATGCAGGGCCTCAATTGGCTGGTGCACGCCTGGTGCAAACACAACTCCGTCATCCTGGCTGACGAGATGGGCCTGGGTTAGTGCTGCTGATCTCGCCACCTTGTGCCCAATGTGAAATTTGCCTGGCTGAGCTTTTTCTCTTCTTGCGTTGTTAGGATTGCCAATTGTCCTGCGACGGTGCTATTTTTATTGGTTAAATGACCCACTGATAGTCGTATGTTGAATGACGAATTTGTGGTTGTGTAATGAAATGGTAAATTGTTTCACCATCAAACTTTCCCGTGTGATTGTGTTTGGTATATTCGGTGAGTGATGTGTAGATGAAGTTTGACATTCGCATGTCACTTTTCCTCTTGTTCTATGATGTTGACAACTCGCTAGTGGTTTGTCGCTTAAATTTAGCACAAGTCTGACAGAAATATGATTCTATCGATTCATGTTGCTGTGGATTCTAAGATTTTAAATAACATTCCACGTTAGCTCGTCACCCATTGGTGGACCCTTATACTCACACTACCTTGTGTTGCAGGCAAGACAATCCAGGCGATATCGTTCCTGAGTTACCTGTTCCACACGCACAGCATGTACGGCCCCTACCTCCTGGTGCTGCCTCTCTCAACCCTTAACGCCTGGGAGCGCGAGTTTGCGCTCTGGGCACCCGACATGAACGTCATTGTTTACATCGGCGACAGAGACTCACGTAAAATTGTGAGTTCACATGTGGAGTTGGGAAAATGTTCCCTTCTGAGGCTTAGCAGAGTTGCTATCCTGGAGGGGAGTTGGCATCTATTTAAATTTGATCTATAAACCATTTTCAGGTGGTCGATAATCGTATGTTGGTTTCCTTTGTGTGGAATGAACGGGTAAAACCCTATCTAAAAAAGGCATTACGTCATCTTTATGAATTTAATTTGTATTGATTATATCGTAAAAGAAGGATGTTCAGTACTTTTGACTTCGCAGGGGGTGTAGCATAGGCAATAGAGTAAAGCTAGCTAGGTATTTATGCTATAGGGAGTGGCGTCTTCGGGGGGACTGTTAGAATACTTTAACTGTAGATAGGCCTTCGGGACTTCTATCTTTTGTGTCCTCTTTGCTTCTTTCCATTGTCATGCCCTCTACGCTGATTATATCAATAGATTTTCTTCCTCTTTCTTCTTAACTTGCTCTTTCAATGAGCAGGGGATCTTGTAACTAGGATAGTAACTAGGATCAGGGGATACACCTTGTGCATAGATTCCTCGTTTTCCGAATTCAATACTGAATGATCCCTCCTCCTGCGATGCGAGACAGACCTAGTTACAAAAACACTTCGGTCCTTAATACTACTACTACTTCGTACTTGTGATTTGCATTTAAGAATCGAAGGTGAACGGAAGAAAGTTTGATTGTAGCAATTAACGGATGTGCTAGATTTCATGGAATAATCCGACTAATTATTTTCATGATTATTCATGATTATTCATGATTGTTCATGATTATTTGCATGTTAGCGAATTTTTTTCATCATCGTGAACCATTATAAATCGTTTCTCGTCTTACTTTGAGTTCACATGTAAAATTATTCAGTGGTGTTGAATTTGCTTTTCTTCATATTCTGAAAGACTTCTGAGGAAATGCGGCCGAGCGCACAGCGTTGCTGCGCGATGGGGTTCCAGCGTGGGTTTGGCGCTCTGCCGTTAACGGGTGGGCAGCTGGAACCCCATCGGACCGGCTGCCCCCTAAACAGATATGATTTATCGTTTGTTTTCCTTGTACTTTAATTCTAGCAAATGTAATATTGATAAACCCTGAATCGGTGAGGAAATGATGACACTAATTTGAGGTTTATTTTGGTTCTTTGTACGTGGTGACTGCCACTTCTATTTGTTGCATCTCATTGTTCAGAATATTAATTGTGAATCCTGTTGGAATTGTTTATTTATAAGCTAGAGTCATAGGCCTGGTTACTGAAGCGCTAGTAACCTTGTTCAACTACTACTGCTACTTCATGTTCTGTGCTGCCAGTTTAAAGAAGTTTAACATTAATAAATTGGTCATTTTTTGCACAGATCCGCGACTACGAGTGGGCATTCTCGAGTAAGCGGCTGAAGTTCAACGTTGTCTTGACGACTTACGAGATTTTGCTGCGGGACAAGGATGAGCTCAAGGAGTGCATGTGGTCTGTCATGGCCATCGACGAGGCCCACAGGTTTGTCTCTTTGGCATACCCACGCCATGTGTGGATGCTGCTCACTCAATACTCATAAGTAGCATGAGACTTTCTTGGTGGTAATTTCTTGCTGCTTTGTTTTTTCTGTTTTAATTTTTATACAATCATTACTTTTTGTGAGTTATCCGATGCTGTGTACGTGTGCTGGGTTCCATTTCCATTTCAGGTGTAAATTAGCATTAGTGTTCATTATTTGAAGAGTACCTTCGCTCATTATAGTCCCGTATTCATGAAAATCTGTTTCCTGCAAAATAAAGTGTCCCTAAAAAATGAGGGAGATCTCAACTGGAAATTGTTTAGCTCAGTACGTAGGTTAGCTCAATTTTTTCATAATTTCTTGATGTTAATTCTAAAACAAAACTTCAATTTAATACATTACTTTTTATAATGGAATTTTTTGTTTAAATCTGCATTTGGTTGCAGATTAAAAAACGAGGAATCTCAACTGTACATGGCTCTGAAAGAGTTTCGGACGAACCATCGCTTGCTGATCACGGGCACGCCGCTGCAGAACTCTCTGAAGGAGCTGTGGGCGCTGCTGCACTTCATCATGCCTGAGAAGTTTGACAGTTGGCCAGACTTCGAAGCTCAGCATGACAAATCCAAGATGGAGACAGGCTTCCATAAATTGCATCGGCAGCTTGAACCTTTCCTCCTGAGGAGAGTCAAGAAAGATGTGGAGAAGTCCCTTCCGTCCAAAGTGGAGCAGATCCTCCGGGTTGATATGACCAAAGAACAGAAACAGTATTATAAGTGGATTCTCACCAAGAACTATGACATGCTTCGCAAAGGTGGGATTTTTGGTTTTGAGGTGAAGGGTCTTGTCACAATTTTTGTGCGCTGGATTTTAAACGACCGTGATTGTTGTAACGCAGCATGATTATTTTTCCCACAATATTTGTCTTTTATACATGCGTTACTCACAACTTGACTTGCTGATTTTAGAAGCTATTCATGCCGTTTATTTTATTCTATAATGATTCCCAGTATTCGAGGAAAACTCCTAGTGTATAATGTGATTAGTTTTGATACGAATTTTTGTATGCAAATTTGACAGCTTCGACGTTTTTCCTGATTATTGATAAATGAGACCAGCTATCAAGCGCGTAGGCTAATGGCGCTCGTGAGTATTTTCCCTGTGTGCTTTGACGCAGGTTACGCGCTAGTGCTCCTGAGATCTGTCTCCCAATTATGTTACACATTTTATAAATTGCTTCATTACTGCACGCAGGGACGCGAGGCTCCACTTCCAGCTTCGTGAACATCGTCATGGAGCTGAAGAAATGCTGTAACCATTCATTCCTCACCAAGCCTCCAGAAGACAGACCAAATGGCACAAACGAGATGCTTCAGGTATTGTTTTTTAGGTTTTGATCAATTTTTGATGCCATAAAATCAAAATGGCCCAACGCCCAGACCCTAACTAAATTATAGACTAATTCTTACGTATAATGAGGATTTTTAAAAGCATATGAATGTCTTACTGGCATAACCTGCGTTATACCATTATTGTCTTCTCTTGACTACTATGTGCTCTATTTATAAATTAAATATTGCACGGATAGAAACAATGAGGATTTTAGGCATGCTACCGTCTCGTTTCAATTTTGTTCTGTGAGTCGTCTGCCGTCTGTTAGACTTGTGAAATGTAAAATGTTTTAAGCCGCAACTCTTGCTGGAAGTGCTCATTGTTGTCTGTTGCTTAATAAATGAATGACGTTTTCTCTCTTCACTGCTGTTCAGAAATTTAGATTGAAGATTAGTTTCTTCTATATTATGCGTATAATGCGTATAATATGAAAATATAGTGTACGGCTCTCTTTTATCCTGGGTTAATGGAACTTTTTGTACAACCTAGTGATTCTTAATCGCTTACCGATGTGTGTTCCGCGCACGTGTGTGCTTCGTTCTAAACTAGCTGTATTTTTATGATGTTCACAATATTTAATGCTTTTTATTCCACCTCTCATTCTGAGAGGATTACATTTGTTCAATGAGTGCATTTTGTGCAGCAACTGTTGCGGGGGTCTGGCAAGTTGGTGCTGCTGGACAAGCTGCTGCTGCGCCTTCACGAGACGGGCCACCGTGTGCTCATCTTCTCACAGATGGTGCGTCAGTTGGACATCTTGAGCCAGTATCTACAGATGCGGCGGCTGCCCTTCCAACGCTTGGACGGGTCCATCAGGGGCGAGCTGAGGAAGCAGGCGCTCGACCACTTCAACGCTGAGGGATCTACGGTTCGTTTCACCTGATAGGCCGTGAATTTTTTTCTAGCATTAGTATTTACGCGGTAATGTTTGGTCTAATTTGTTAAAGTAAGGGGCTCCCACGATCCGTCTTTTAAGGTCGATTGTGGAAAACTTCAACTGGGCATCAACTGGGTAAATGAGTTGACATATTCTTTTGATGTTTCCACAATCTCCCTTAAAAAGTTTAGTATGCAATTAGTGTGCAGCGAAAGCGACACAAAACAGGCTTCATTTTAAACTGCAATAGATACGTTATGGGTCACGCTCGTTGTCAGAGGTTGAAACGCGAATTTAAGGCCTTAATTTAAGGCTAAAGGTCACCCCAAGGCGTAAGGGGGCGAAGATCGGTGTCGTGCCGGTTCTCACCTGCTTGTACCAATGTTATCATTTGTTTCGCGCTGCTGAAGTTATTAACATGCTGAGAATCTGGTAATCATACCTGTCTCTGGATCGTAAAGAAAGATTTTCAAATGATTTCAAGAATTGTGTTTTCATAACGTTTTAGTGACATCAGGAATAATTATTTCATTGTTGACTCTAGTTAAAGCGGCGCCTTCATGAACTCGTTTTCTCAGTGTACTTGGAGGACTCAGCACAGGAAACTACTTTTAGTATTTTTTCAGGCGAGGCTTTTTAACCATTTTCCATTTTTTATTTCTTCGCAGTGGTGACAGAACGAAAAATTTATATTTTTCAGGACTTTTGCTTTTTGCTGTCTACACGCGCTGGTGGTTTGGGCATCAACTTGGCCACTGCCGACACAGTCGTCATCTTCGACTCGGACTGGAACCCTCAAAACGATCTACAGGCACAAGCCAGGGCTCACAGAATAGGACAGAAGAACCAGGTTTGTAACTTTCATTACTCGAAATTTGCGGTTACCGCTGCAGCCAACCTTCTTGGAAGACGTGAGCCATCGAATAATTTCGACTTGTTATCCTGAGGGTGCAGTATCTCTGTCGCAGGATGTTGGTTTGTGGTGAGTGATTCACACAGGAATACCTGTTGGGTATAAAGCATTTACACTAGATCAAGATAAATAATAGGTGCATTTTCTTGTGGAGATTCCAATACATAACCTGTAGATAATAATATTTTTGAATTGTTTTATGAATTATTGTGCTTGGTTTTCCGAGGTTAAATTAGACTAGGAGCTCGTGGCCCGATGCAAAACTGGGTCTGCTAAAAGACATGAACCATTGAACTTGAGCTTTATTCTCTAACGAATTAAAATTGTTGTTGGTAGACGTTCAGCTCGACTTGGTAATTCAATGTGCATGGCAGGCTTAATAGCAACGTCGTTTTCATTCTGTTGTCCACGACATATATATATTACCTGCAACCAAACTATACTAAATTCATCATCACCGGCTGCATTATTGAGATAATCGGTCTTCGAATTATTGAGATATTCGCGTTTAGGTGGGTGCTGTTTTGGTTTATCTATCAACCACGAAAATGTTAACATTTACATTATGTGAGGACCAGTTACTACTATTACATTGATGCTAAATACACAGTTGTTATTTAATATCAGTGCATCCAGCGCTATTGTGAAATTTGGATCATACGTCTTCATTTTATGACCTTGATTCGTATTCTTGTTGGAATGCATCCTAATTTGATGCTGTCTGTCGCAGGTCAACATATACCGACTGGTAACAAAGAACAGTATTGAGGAGAACATCATCGAGCGAGCCAAGCAGAAAATGGTTTTGGACCATCTCGTCATCCAGTCTATGGACACCAGCGGCCGGACAGTCTTCAATAAGAAACTTGGCAGTAAGTCTTCGTTGATCGTTTACCCTGCTTGATGTGTCTGTGAAACACTTCTCTCGTAAAATGACCTTACCAGAGGTTTGGGGTTTCTTTTTAATATCGAGTTCTATTGCCTAGAAATAATCGTCAGGCCGAGATGTGAATAGATGAAGAGAGATTGGTGTCGAGGTACGACGGATATTCTTACGAAAATTTTGAAATTTAGACTTAGAATGGTAAAAGCAGGAAAGTGCGCGTAGGTCACTAGTCCTTGTCTAACTCCTTTTGGGACAGTCAAAGCACTGGAGGCGTGGGATTTGTGTCATAGGGCCTTCTGTCACGAGAAAGGCCGTTCTAGAGGGTAACTATTGTGGAGTAGTGAAAGCGAACCATCAAACTTGTCGAGCCCTGTTAACACATGCAAACAAGTTAGGCTCTTATTCTACAAGGGTGAGCGAATATGTATAGGATGAATTGTTTTATTGACACACGCCTTAAACACTGATCTACAGTTGTAAATTACGGTTTATTAGATTGAGTACCACTCTTAGTCTCCAACAGCACATAAAACCTTGCTGACAGCAAGATAGAGGACCTACTCTAGTTTATCACAGTCGCAACATGGCCGCCATGTTATTGCCGGGTGTGAATTACGTGGGTGAGATAAACTCGTTATCTGCTTTAATTGCTAACGGATGGCAATAGCCCTAATTAAGG
>VOMN01073525.1:0-19393 GCA_014899125.1 Orchestia grillus | reverse complement strand
TTGCCTGAACGAGATTTAGAAAGTTAAGAGTTGTGTCACAATTTTATTAACACCCATTATAGTGCTTTATGTGCTTTTAATTTCTTTTTTTTACGGCTTGCAAGTTTTTACACCACTTTTAGGACTTCATGTTAAACTTTACTTTTCAATTAATGAGGAAAAGGAAATGAATGAATTAGACTCGAAACGTCTAGATTATATCATTCCTGAGAAATTTCTTCTTTGTAATTATATTCGCCATATCTAAATTTTTAGAATTTTGGTACCCGTTGTTCCTGTCTGCAGGCAAATGAAATTTGAAAGGCTGATGAATTTTTTATCAGGATTGGTTCCTTTGAGGGAAATTTCCAAAAAGGTTTAGAAGAATTTCAAGCCTGAGCTCTTTCTACTGATTGTCCTGCAAGGATATTAGCTTTGGCAAATCGATTTTTAGTTCCTCATGACCATACATTGAAATGAAAATTGATTTAATACATGATAGTACCTTATTTTGTTAAGTCCAGGCAAGCATAAAAAAGGGAAAACAAAACGCATTGATGAGGTTATTGTCGATTGTAATAATCATGTTTTCTGTTTTCTCACCGAGGAAAGCCGCATCAGCCTATCAAAACCAACTAAGCTTTCTGATTGGCTGATGAACCTAAGCACACCTGGAAGCCACCGCACAGCCTGCATCATTCCTCTTGGTAGTCGACCCTGTGACCCACTGCTTGCTTTGCCACTCAGAAATGTATCTCAAATTAGTCAAGAATTTGGAAGTGGGGAGGAAGTTTTTGTCGTATGAAAATTCTTTCTGTCTCCCCGGTTGTGAGCCCGACGTTATTGGTGGAAGACTCAACACCAACGTTTGCGAGTGTTGTTATTTTTGTATTTTAAATCAGCTCTTATATGTGCGTCCGTGCTGGACACCAGAGCACTCTCAAAACCGTTGCACCACGCACAACTTGCGTGAACCGTGCAAAAATGGCGCACTACTCTGTGTAATAAATCTAAGCCAAAACTGCTAAGACTTACCAATCAATTCATCTGCTCGAAATCCCATGGCTTAGGCTTCAAATTTAGTTCAGTCGCACTGACTTGAGCTCTAAGCGCTATAATCTAACTGGGTCCATCCAAATTCAGCCATAAAATGTTAAAAATTATAGATTTAAACATAAGGATCGTAGGAAGCTTTTAAGAATAAGTGCTTTCCCTGCAAATTTCTCCGATTGGAAAATCTGCGTTTGAATAAAACATTTCCTGGGTGGAGAAGCATAGCTCAATTAGTCGAGTATGGACGATTTTATGGTTAGAAAATACGATATCAGAACGGAACTTGCGCGAGGGCCTAGCATTTTAGGGTGAAGTCGTCATCAAGTCCCATGAAGAATTTGTAATCTGCTCTTGAAGGTGATCTTTTAGACGGCAACTATTTCAATTAATGTCATTGCTATGCGGAGGCTCGAGGATCAATCAGAACTTGTGATGTTTGCCTCAAGAAGTTCAAAGATGAAATGACTGCTTTTCAGGCGATGTCTCCGAGCGGCAATCAGTGGGGCACTTTTCCAAAAAAATTATGTTATACTGTGCAGGATTCCTGCTTCAATTCTGTTGCAAATTAGTTTTACATTCGGAACACACAGGAACTATTCTTAAGTATTTTAAATTATATGCTGTGATTTTAAACTTGTCACTTTTGGTAGAAAATTTGCTTACATCTCAGGTGTGGACAAAAAAATTTGATTTTTTAGTAAAACATCTCTCAGATAATATTTCATTTCTAGTAGTAAATTCTTGTAATTGAGGTGATGAATTTACCCAAATTGCTTACGTAAAAAAAAATGAAAGATCCCTGGAATACAATGAATGAATTAAGATTCCTTACGTAATTTTTTTTGTAGTCCGATATTACCGTCCTCTGATTGTCGTCTTTGTTGGTCCGCAGCAAAGAAACCCCCCAAAAAATTCAGTATTCTCATTTCGTTGCCTTATTTCCAACCACACTGCCGGCCGCACTCCATTTCTGAATCCCTGATGCTAATCGCTATCAGTTCTGACAAGCACGGGCGCTGCAGCGAGACATGGCCTACCCACGCAGCATATGTGTATGGATACGAGCGAATCTTGCTGGGCACGGACACGTAAGTTCTGCTGATTCGTATTTCAGTACAAAATAAATCATAATTCAGCACGTCGCAATTCAGAACAAAATAAATCATAATTCAGCACGTCGCAATTCAGTACAACATAATCATAATTCAGAACGTCGCAATTCAGTACAAAATAAATCATAATTCAGCACGTCGCAATTCAGTACAAATAAATCATAATTCAGCACGTCGCAATTCAGTACAACATAAATTATAATTCAGCACGTCGCAATTCATTGCATCCGAATTTAATACTACTAAATTGAGTACGGCGTAATTCAGTTCATCATAATTCAGCCCATCAAAATACGTTACATCATAATTTACTTCATCTTAATTCAGAATTTCACCATTCGGTACATCATACTTCATCTCATCACGATTCAGTATACCACAATTTAGCGCATAACAATTCAGTACATTACATTTCAGTGCATCATAATTCAGTACATAAAAAATAAGTTCATCACGATTGAGTTCATCACGGTTGAGTTCATCACAATCGAGTACGACACAATTGAGTACATCACGTTTGAGTACATTACAACTGATCATATCAGGAATGATCACATCAAAATTGAGCACGACACGATTGAGCACATCACAATTGAGCACATCCCAATTGAGCGCATCACCATTGAGCGCATCACAATTGAGTGCATCACAATTGAGTGCATCACAATTGAGTGCATCACATTTGAGTGCATCACAATTGAGCGCATCACAATTAAGCGCATCACCATTCAGTTGCTGCACAGCAGCTGCCGCACATCAGCTGCGGCCCTCGTTCTGCGCGACGCACGACGGGGCTGCCGGCGCACGCGTTGCCAGGCCCCGCTACTCACTTCCTGAGACCGCACGTGCGTTTCTATTGTTTTTTTTTCGCAGAGAGCGTTCTTTGAAGACGGGGATGGGGATGAAGATGTGGAGCAGGAAGAGTGAGCAGCCGCGAGAGGGAAATTTGGAAAAGTTGATGAGCGAATATAAAAAAGCCAGTGAAGGAGGAGGTTGAAACTGATCGAGAAATGAGTGTTAATGAGTCGGACGAGAAGGAGGAGAGGAAAATGTTAATGAATGAATATAATTGAGTTGGAGAAAAAGACGGAGGATGGGAGAAATATCCAGGGAATAAATATAACTGAGTCGGAGAATAAGGAGGAAGAGAAGTAGGAGGTAAAAAAGTAGCGAAAAAGTATTGGAAGATAATGAAAATAGTTGGAGGAGTGTTGTGCGCGGTGCTGCTGCCCTCTTGTGTAGCCACTTCTGAAGTCAGCAAGTTCTCATTGGTTCTTCTTAACTAAAACTTCAAAATCCAATGAAGCATACTTTTACTCAAGGAATACAACCTTGTGTTGCATTTGAGTGATGATATTGTAGAAGACATGTAAGAGGTGCCAAAATTCAGTTTCATCTTACTTTCTCCAATAACGACGGTGTGCTTTCGATTCATCGTAACTGTATCTTTTTGCCCCAAACATACACAACAGTGTGAGTGCCTCACTTCTGTACATTTATTATTACTAAGTGAAGTATCATAATTTTGTATATATATGCTTGAAGTGGAATATATTTATGCATGCAATAAATATATGCAGACATTTGAGTAGGTAATGTATCTTAGAATCCTAGCATGCACTCCACGAGCTGTTGTTTGTAGCCCTAATACTGGTGGAAGTGCTGGCGGTAATACTGGAGGCCATATTATAGGAAGCACTCTAACCTGCCGTACCACTTGCACTCACCATGGCCTCTTTAATTCTGCTCACAGCACAAGTCACAAGCACAACCACAATAAAAGGCTACTATCTGCGTTCCTATTTAATGCTGAGAAAGATCGTCATAGATAAATTTGTTTATCTGTTTATTAATTTACTTTTTTATAGATTTGGGATCACTCTCAGTACCCGTCACGTTCGCTGGGGGAATACCAATCATTTTAAGAATGAGCATAGTAGTAGTGGAAGTAGTAGTAGTTAGAATAGCAGCACTTAAGCAACTTAGACTTTCTCGCACCGAAAGAGAAGGGACCATTTAGTATGAACTTTAGAGAACGGGGAATCTATGAGTAGTGTATACCCACGGTTGGACCCCTGCGCTTAGAAACAACAAATTAAGGAGGAAGAGGAAGAAAACATAAAGAAACATAAGCGGTAAAGGAATGAAAATATTAAGTAGCAAAGTGGGCACGAAAGATAGAAGTTCCTAAGGCAGCTAAAGCTGAACAATGTCCCCTTAAGGACACCAGTCCCCATAGCATAAGATAGACAAACCTAACTCGCCTAACCCTACTGCCTATGGCCTGTCCTATTCCGCCTGAGGGGGACGTAACGAAGGATTCTATCAAATCTCCTTGACGGTCGTGCGACTCGCATAGGAATAAAACAAGAGGGAAAGCCGCATAATTATTCACTGGCACTTAACAGGATGGTGGACAAAATAAGTACGTCCTGATGTGGAGAGCCATGCGTGTAGTGAGGCACGTCGTCTTTAAGAAGTGGCCGCCTCCGGTGAAGGCTTGTACGCACAGCAATGTTAAGGCAATCAAGTACACTTCTCTCAAATATACTTCCTTTCGTCGTTACTTCTCATCGCTCTACGTATCCAACTATCACTTTTGTTTTTGTGCTAGTGGAAAGCTGCTGTAATTGATAGTTTGTTGCCGGATCTTTATATTCAGACACGTATGCTCGAAGTGTTGCTCTAGCATTCTAGCTCGATCTTAACTTCCTGTTTACATTACAACGATCTCTGAGTAATTGTGAGGCTTCAAAGTAATGTATGTAGGACTCTAAGAGGAACGGATGAGCGGTAAGGAGATGAATGGGGGAAAACAAGTCTTGTTTCTCTGCCAGACCGCTTAGCAAGCAAGCTCCACTAATTGTCTTGAATTAGCATCTGATTACTCTTTAGTCACGCACCGTTCGTGTAAATGCTGGGAAAAATGAACGTGATTTAATTTCAAGTTCATGTATATGTACGTAAAGTCTTGTCTTACCATCGTGAACGAGTTAAATGCAATTCACAATCAACATTAATTTTGACTTTCAACTACCCGCCAGATGCACGTGCTCAAAACATTGATGCTATCGAATTGTAGGCAACCCGAGCCGTGGCAGCTCTGAAGCCCTCCTCTTGATTTCTCGACGCAGTTTGTCCCAAATAGCGTTGCGTTTGCTGGAAAACTGAATCCCTTAAATATCGTAGCGAAACAATTTGTATCCTAGTGAATCTATTTATGTCTTAGTGAATTCATTTTCATCTTAGTGAATTCATTTATATCCTAGTGAACCCATTTATATGCATGTTCACCGATTTATATCTTAGTGAACCCTTTTATATTCATATGCATCGATTTAAATTCTAGAGTGTCCATTTACATCCTCGTGAATCGATTTATTTCCTTGTGAATCCAGTAACATTTTATTGAATTTATATATATTTTAGTGAATACATTTATATTCTAGTGAACCCCTATATATTCTAGTGAATCCAATTACATTCTAGTGAATCGGTTTATATCCTTGTGAATCTAGTTACAATTTAGCAAATCCATTTATATCCTAGTGAATCTATCTACAAATATCTTTGTGAGTAGAGAGGGCTCAGGCAGAGCACCAAATAAGTGACAATTACAATTACTGCAAATTTTCTTCAAGTCACAACCGATTTGGTCAAGTGCTACGTACATATATCATCGGATACCGGCTGGAAAAAATTAATCATTACTAAAAATTTTTACAATATTAGTCATTTCAATAGCTTTGTTATTACAACATAATCGTCGTTTCAATACGACGAGTTCACTTGTACATATCGGTGTTTTTATTTCACGGGTCGTGCTTTCGCGAACAGGAGTCTTGCGGTGAGACAAGCGGAGAAAAATATCTACATAGAATAATGCATCTTGTGGCTGTAAGACGGGAAGGATCCGTCTAGGGACTAGTCTAACGCACAGTGTAGAACTATTTCGATTTGTTCACACAGGGAGTCGCGAGAAGAGGCTACCGTTCGCTTACTGTTTAGTGGATGTTTATCATGTATCACACAATTTCTTTTCAATATATTTAGCCACCAGATTAAAGAATTCATTTCATATTTAGTTTTACTGAGCTTAATATGGTATTTGAAAGGACGATATTTGATGGACACGTTATGATCAATCATACTTTGGTAACATTTTTTCGAAACCCAGTGTTATACACTTCTGTATACGAGCACAGCTGGGGCTCTGGAATGTGAACATCTCTTCGTACTCGAATGACAGCAGTAAGAGAGCGAGAATCTTCCTGGAACCGGTATAATACTGGTATAGAGCCGTATATGATACTGTTGTAATATGAATTGTAATACCTAGTGTAATACGTGGCATAATACAGGTTAAACACCTTGCTCAGGTATAATACTGCTCTGTTCAGTAGCTGCTGCTTAAAATATCGGGAAGTGCTTCACCATCTTCGATAAAGCAAAGCAAAGTGAAAAGTTGCGCTCAAAGTTGCTTCTTACCGGCCTTTCGAAGCTACGAACTGTCGACAGTGACGTGACTTCGTACCTCAGCAGAGGTGACGCTGAAATCATGTACACTTCTGTAAGATATTCTAAATTACCGCAGTCAGCGCGCTGATCGTTTTACAAATTTGAAAATATTGCCATACCCTAAAAGATGAAGAATAAGCGAAGTCAAGCATATGAAATCAGTATGAAATAAAAGCAAGCGAATATCTAGAAGGTGCGATTGACACAGCTTCTCTAATCAAATTACCATATTTAGGTAAGGAATAAAGATACGCGTACATTCCTATTATCATACGCTGCCCCAACTCGCGCACCCAACATGGGACTAGCGTGGAAATCTTCTTATTTTGCCTTAAAGTTTTCAGAGTTTAGGTAGCACTCGAAACAGCGGCGAATGGACGCTGGAACGCTGATCTCAAACTTGAAGGCATCATGTAAAACTGTCACCAAGTTCCCTTCGTGACTTTCAAGTTGCAGAAACTTTGATAGCTGTAGAAAGGCGGTCCTGGGACCTTCGAAATGATAGCAGCTAAAATGTACGCCTGGCGAGTGCATTTACGGACACAGAAGATATCGGAGCACCGCTGCTATAGCCAGCGTATGCGCACCTCCAAATGTGTACGTGGTATAACAGACATTTGAGAAACTTGGATGTCATAGTAAGTTTGGGAGTTTATTTTACTGTATAATGGTGGGAAATAATTTTTCATGAAAACTGGGGATTTATATATGAAAATCAGAAAACTAGAATAGGATATCGAATGTTTTGTTAGAAAATGTTCCAAAAATATTTTTCTGCGGGAAAAAGTGATATTTAGGTTTCTTGCATGACTAACTACGACAAGCTATTCTTGACTTGTTTACTAACCTTACTTGACTACTGATATTGGACACATGACTACTTCTGAACTTTTGATAGTCTTAATGATGACATTCACGCTTTAAATACAATATGATATGCATGACAGCCAAACATAGCATACATGGCAGAATTTTTTCATTAAACTCCACGGAATACTCAACGAATATTTCATTAACTTTGTTGCATGCGTCATGGGCACACGTCGGTGTTAAAAAAAATCCACGGAAAACTCAACGAAGATTTCATTAACCCTGCAGTCTGCATTTAAAGAGCAAAATGTAGTTCGAAGTTAGTAAGTACACAAACGAACTTGAGAGGAACCAAAGAGGGAAAGTTGCCTTAATGCAATATAAAAGAATTCAATACCTTTGAATGGAAATACTTTTCACAGATTGGAACATAGAAATTATGAAGGTATTTCCTACACAAAGCTGGAAAAAAAACATAATTTTTTTTTTAAATTAGAAGAACATTAATTCCTGCGTCCAGGTGTTGGTTTCGATTAACCAGCCATTCCACTGGACCATCCAGACGCAAATAAAGCCTTCACCCACCAGAAGTAGTATCGACGAGTAAGCTTCACAAAAAGTACATCGCTCTGCCTACCATCTCGATGGCAAGGAGAAATTTTATTATTTTAGTTCTAGGAGAAATCTTGCCAAAGCAAGGACCTGTTTGCTACCGACCTCACTCAATATGTAGTTCTTGTATGGCTGGAAAGCCATAAATCATAGTGGCTATAAACAATAAATCATGAATCCCATCCACAAATCAAAACCATGAATCAAAAAAATTAATCATTACCATAAATCATGGTAGCGACAGACTCTGAACCGAAATTTCTAGAGTTCTGATACGAAGAAAGTTCTAGTGTGCAATATGTACTGTATAACCCGCAAGTATTGTCATTATGCTTGCTGATGATAGCTCAGCTAACAAGAAAATAATTCGGTGCAGTGTATTTTACTAGGCAGACTTTTCCCAAGAATGGAACTTCAAGATTTCAAAGCAAAGAAGAGGTGATGAAGAGATTACAGAAATTAAGTGTAGTTACGTACGAATGATATCTAAACACTGATATTTAAAAATATATCTTGGAAATTCTTCACAACTGCGTTCCGGAGTGTCTTACAACGCTCACAGTGTTCTGACAGATTGAGAAAACGTGATCAGCTCCACGTAATCGAAAACTGCTTGAGTGAAATGTCCTAAGTTCACAGAACACAGACCACACGACATAGATGCAGTCTCACATCTATGAATATTGTTTTATTCGTACGTTGGTAATTTAAATTGATCATATTGCAGTATTCCTTCAAATTCATGTAAGAATTAAATTTTTATTTCAGAACACTGAAGACGGATTTTTATGTATTCGAAACGTCTGTATAGTCGTGGGGACTTTGATTCGTCCTTTATTTCGAGTTGAAGTGCATGCTACAGGAAGAGCGAGTAACGCGTTAGGAAAATTAGAAAATGAGCTCTTTGATGAATTTACACTAATAACTTTACAAGACAGAAGTAAGTGTGCAGAACTTTCCAAAATTGGAACATAAATTCCCCTTTTAAGAAAAAACGTTCATTTAAACTTGAATAATTTGTTTAGAGAAGAAAAGTTAAAAGATGTGTAATTAATTTGATTCCCATAATACGTGAGCATTAAACGGTGCGGTCCGAATAGCCGTGGTGGCGGGGAACTGCACAGCGTCAGCTTCCTCCTCATCAGAAACACCATCTTTCATTTTTCTTACGGCATTTTTCACGTCACACGCCAGTTAGCCGGGCAAAATTAATTTCTTAGCCCTGAACATCATCTAAGGGCCTCCAGCAAATTGGGAGCATAAATTTCCCCGGCGTTGGAGGGCCTGCAAGCCGCAAATATTTCAGTGCGGAACTTCGTCCAAGAAAGCGTACTGGCGGCGCTTGCCCTCGCCGCGCTGCGCACGAGCGCATCGATGAGCTTCCTTTTGTTTGAACTTGGCAAGCAAAGACAAATTGTGTCACAGTTTGACGCTACTGAGCGGCGAAAAGTTAGCCATTCAAAGTTTGCGAGGTTAATGTAATAATTTAACTTAAAATACTGCACAACTGCAAAGTCTCAAGGCCATAAATTGAACTTCCACCCATTGCAAATTACTCCTCATGTATTACTTCAGACATTTTTATCATCATTTTCTATTCATGCATTTATTTACTGGAGTCATTTATAATTCAGCTTGAGGAAAGATAATTTTTAAGTTTCCATCCGATTCGTATACAGTAATAATGATTATGAAATTGACAAACGTACTGAATTGAACATGCATAGTGCAAAATCTGTTAGCCGCTTCTTGACTGTGTGAAAGAAACCGAACATTTTATCATAAAAAAACACAAAAGTGTCCTAATTTATGTTATTTCCGTACATACAAACAATCGTTGTTATTAATATTATCATTTGAAATTCTTCAGATTACTGTGTCTAACTTAGATCATCTTCAGTTTACTGTGGTTACTTTCAACTTCTTAATTTTCCCACATCTAATTGAACTTCTTCAGATAACTGCCCCTCATTCGAGCCTGCAGGAGGGGCACATAATCACGGCGTAGGGGAAGAAGAAAATCCCATCATTGAGCCCAGCCAGCGTGCAAGCTGAGCCTCAGTGTGCGGCGCATTAATCACCTCATCCGAATAATCAAGAGTAGTTAATCCTCTCCAACTGATTTCGTCGATTGCTCGATTATTTTTAATCGCTTCTAAATTGCTAGAGTTAATGAAGGGGACGGAAGCGCGTCATCTCGCCGCTGCACGGCGGCCAAATGGCCGCGGCGCAGCGACGGCACAGCGCCAGTTTATCTCACGAGTTTTATGCACCTCGGCTTTGTGGGACTTGCTTCAAATGATGGTAACGAGCTTAAAAAATGCCTCACTGATTCTAAGGTATTTATTACCTTGGCCAAAACATACTTCATTCCTGAGACAAGACGGTTTTCTCGTTACAAAAATCCTTCACTTATTGCAAAAGATGACTCACTTATTTTTAAAGATTCTTCACTTATTCCTAATGACGTTCCACTCGTTCCATAAAGATGTTTGACTTGTTCCAAAATGATGTTTCGCTACTTCAAAGCAATGTTTCACGAGTTCTAAAAAGTTGCTCTATACTAGCTACAAAAATATGTTTCTCTACCTCACACGGAGGCTTGAGACGAGTCAAAAAAGGGAAATGTTCCACAAGTTCAAAAAGATAGCCTCATTAGTCGCAATCTACACAGAAAATTCTGTAAGCTTTTGGCCAAAAATGCTAAAATAATATACTTTTGATCCTAATTTATTCTGAGACATTTAGCTAACACTGATGATGGTTGGTGACCTAATCGTTTTAAGTATGGTTCAATTAAAATAGACCTTAATGCTTTAAGTAAATTATCTTTCCTACTAATTAAAATCACTTCCGCTCAGTGATGAAATTCGTAACGATAAGCGGGTGACCTGCATCCACCCAGCTCATCTCTCTCGCTCGCGCGTCTGTAATTTTGTGCGCCAAATGGACTGTCAAAATCATAGACGCCCCACAGAAAGCATGGGTAGCTTTACTAGTTGTGCAGCAGCTATTCGAAGACTAAACTAGGGCTAAGCTTTCAAGCTGAGTTACAGATTTCGACTCCAGAATCGCAACTTTGAGTACAGGATGGAACTCAGACTCAGCCACGTCTCCAGGCGAGGATAATGTACTTAACTTGGCGAGTCTATCTTTAGCAGATTAGAATAAATTTGCCTCAAAGGACACTTAATAAATGCAAATACAAGTGTAACATTTTCAATTTTGAGCGTTGAATGATTTTTATTTACAGTTTGCATCAAATGACAGCGAATTAGCACAATATTTGGTGATTTTTTTAATATCACGTGTTGACGAGAGTTTCATGCCGTACAGATTGAGATTAATTTAATACAAATTAAATTACGTTCAGGGACGACATAACTGAAGAAGCAACAGAGAGGCAATGGGATCCTTTATCAGTCTCGCAGAGAAGACGGTTGTTATGTAAATTAATCAGTGTTATGTATTTTCGCTACAGCTTTTATACGAAGATGAATTATTGAGACCGTTACGATAGAGTATCAATATTAGTGTTGAATAGATCAATAACTATAAACATTAACTAGTTTCACCACAGGTAGGAGACGGCAGTGTTGAATTTGGTACTTGCCAGGGAAGTTGTGGTGATGTGAAAAAAGCGTGTTTCATACATATGTATTCTTGATTTCTTGCAGTTTTTACGTGTTTTCCAGGATTTATCTTTGCCTAGCTAATCTTTGTCCTGTCCATTTTTTACGGGCTCTGTTGCAATGTATGGATTTCAGGAACTTTTCCGTTATTTATTCAAAGACCAGATTTATGCCAGAAGGCTCCAAAGTCTTGGCTAAATTGGTTTCTTGAAGACTCCTGCCGGCGTTCGATGTTGCATCAGGTCTGTTGATTAGCCTTCCGTAAAAGTTTCTTTCCGATATTAGAAATACTTCTTCTACCCCATTGGATTGATGAAAAATTCCTTCACGTTTTCACAATTTTTTTATGTCATGGGCTGTGTAAAAGTCTTCTTTATGAAAGTTTATTTATTTAAAGGGCTTGTAGAGAATATTCTCTATCGAGTGGGCGGGGTGAAATTTTGACGATTTCTTGTGTCGCTGAAAAATTTTCTTCTTCTCTTAGCTCAGACGAAAATGATTTAGACATCTTTTGAAAGCGGAACATCTCGCGCAGCAGTCGGGCGTGTTGAGATGGACGGCAGCAACTCGCCTGGACTCGCTCAGGACACGTCTTGGCATCACAGTCCTAATACCAGAGTCTCTGATATTCAAGTGCTCAACTTCGGGTGTAGAAGGGGTTTTTATCCGATACAGATTGATATTTATTTGCCTCATGACAGCTCATTTTGATGTCACCTTCAAGCTGTTGCTTCGCATTCGCAGGGAAATTAAGTCTCGATGAGGCACTACCAAACGTATTTTTAGCTCACAGCTGGCGGTTCTCATCATACTTTCAAGAAATTCACACCTTAAAACTTTCGTGACGAAATGTGAAAACTACGGGGAGTATCATACATATGCAGTGAGTTATTAGGCATCTTTTCAAATAAATAGAACTTACTTCCTCTAATAAGCTCCTCGAATAAAACATTATTCAATTACTGTTATTAGAGCTCCAGTTTTTTACAACGTCCATCAATCGGTTCTGTGATCGGAGTTTAGGTTGTATGTTAGCACTGAACAGGCATCAGTCTTCTTTTAGAGTTGGCAAGGAATAGACTTGTTTCTTAGTTGCTCCACAACCAACAAGACGAAAGTAAAACGCCCCAGAATGGTAAAAAAGGGCAATTGCGCTTGGTCTGGAAAAGGGACACCCAGTGAAAGAAGTAGTGAAATTCACTTGTGCTGCATGACGCACTGTTATTTAGGTCTGCCAACAATGGAAACAATCCGGTACATACAGCAATTCAAGGCAAAATTGTGACCGGAAGAAAATTGTAGATCGACAGGGACTGCCGTCATGTGTCTTAAATTGTTGACCTAAATCGCTTTGCTTCAAGGATGGAACTACTGCGAAATGATGGCGTTTCATCTACTGTTTCTGAGCAAACTCTTCGTAATGAATTCCATTCAATGGATATATGGAGCAGAGTGGTTGACAAACGGCCTGTATTAATTTCTGCTCACAAAACGATTTATTTAAATTGGGCTAAAGCTAAAATTGTCATTAATTAGCATGACAGTCATTCAAAATATATCAGGCATTTAGATTGACCAGCAAGTCCCCAGACATAAACTCCATACAAAATTTGTGTGGCCTCGTAAAACGTTATGTTAGACGCCGAGAAGATCGTCCACCTGCTAAGCCCGCACCTGCTACGGACATTTGCAAACTCAATCTTGCGCAGAATTGCCATTATTCGTGCTATGTACATAGTGGAGTTCTTGCGTTGTATAGGTTTGTATCTTTTCCCATATTTAAATGGAAGATACTCACAGTATCACATGCACTTCGTAACTTAATAATAACTCGTAACTTTCAACTCGCGGCGGTGTCGAAATTTAAGAACGGTGTCATATCGTGAGGAGGCCTCGTGATTGACGAATTAGTTTCTGTAAGACTTGAAGGTTTCGTGTCCATTTACTGTATTTCTCTCTTAATTCTCTTAATAATAGTTTCCATGCAGCTTCGTGAACGTAAAAATGACAGAGGTAGAGCCACGATTTAACGAAATTAGAGTTCAAGAGAACTTTTTTTTAGATTTCCTAGACATGGTGGTCACGACCTGACGATTACATGCTGTGTTCAGAGCTCGCATGGATGAACGGTGAGGTGCGGGCAGATGTTGCCTCTCGACTGCCAGTTGCATAATAGTTTCTCGAAATAAATGCTTTAAAATGAGTCAACTATAGCACTGAATTTCCGAATTTCCTAATGGGGGTGTCTAGTGTTCAGTGCCTTCGTTTTGTAAAGAACTCTCGCCTATTGTTCGTGACAATAATTATTTTTTCGGATGAATCTACCCTCAGCTGGTAGTTTCGTGTGAAAAAATAATTAATAATCATAATTAGTATCACCTGAGACTGTTTTTTCGCACCATCTCTCAATTATTTGACCATCGTGTGACTGGCTGTCAATTAAATATCATCTGACCATCACCTGACCATCATCTCACCATCACCTGACCATCATCTCCATCACCTGACCAACACCGGACCATGAATATAGCGCGACGATAACTACCTCTATTCACTGGCCGCTGACGTGCCATAATCTGGTGCCACATTTTAAGGCCCTTCCATTCACCGCCGAGGTGGAGCTCCGCGATGAGACAGTGTCTCTCGTCGGCCTGTCGCCAGAATGTGCTGACTCATCATTTGTGGTTTCCTTAAAGATCCTATCGAAGCAAAATATGATCCTTGTTAGGAAAGCATCGACGCAAGGCGGAGGCTGAGGCACGTGTTTAATAACGCCGATGGTGAGCTCGTAAGTTGGGGGATATTCCGTGAAGAATTTACCGCCTAAATGAACAGGAGTCTGCGCCTCGTAACCCGCCTTTAACGATGGATCAGGGTATAGAGATCGTCGAGTGGTGCTCACGGGATGTGGTACATGTTATGTACCGTAGGTTGTGGTACATAACGTGATCACAGGATGTGGTACATGTTATGTACCACGGGTTATGACACATAACGTGATCACGGGTTGTGGTACATGTTGTGTACCACGGGTTGTGGTACACAACATGCTCACGCGTTGCGGTGCCTCTACATAACAGTAACACGGGAAGGTGTGACATCTACGGTGCGTGGTAAGAGGACGTCGATGCAAGACATCTCATACAGGAAAGTGGAGAGATGGTTTCAAGTCGTTCCGGAAAAATATTCAATTTAGAAATGGTAATTGTGTGTTAATGAAATGTTTAGGTATCTTACTATAGCTGTTCAAATAAGTAAAAATTGTGGAAAAATAAAAAACTGAAGAAAGTGAACTACTTGGCAATTGCATACAAATTTTGTGGGAATGATTTTACTTTCTGAAATGGCTTAAAAATGGAATGCCTAGCGAAGGTATCACAAATGATTTGTTGGTATATATGTGATTACAATCAAATAATTCTATTTTAGGCCATAATTATTGAGGAATAAAAAATGCATTTGCTTTAAATTAAAGAGTAAAAATACTTGTGTTTATTTTTAAATTGATATTATGCGTTCTGATATCAGTAAAACACTTCTAAAATTTGAAATTGCAGCTATGTCTTTTAAATATCGCAGTTTAAGCTCAAAATCATAAAGTTCACGATTAAACTACGACATAAGAAAATAAATTATCAGCTGGAAAACCTAAAATTTGAAATTCTCCCTGGTATTTGTTAAATTTAGGACCCACCCTTGTAAGTCTCACGATTTAAATTCCATAAAGAAACCTTTAAAATTAAGGAATAAAGTTGTTGCGCAATCCGCTCGAGCAGCCAAACAATACGAAAGCAGACCAAAGTTTTTTTTAGCGCTCGAACAATTTTTCTCGTGAATTTAGCGCTGGGAAATTCGGCGTTTCATTAAGCAGGGAGCTTCAAGGAGAAGTAATCGCGGAAGATTCTATTGAGCGCGAAACAAAGGCTAAATGATGGCATCCACAGACGATTTTCCCTCTGCATTTACCGCGCTGGCTGGAGAGCACTGGACCCAGCACGGACCTGTACTGACAGCGTACGGTGTACGTGTCGGATGCACAGTGTATAGTGTTCGTGGTGCACTGCGTACAGTGTGTCTGATGTACTCTGTACTGAGTGTGTGGTGTATTGTGTACAGTGTGGGATGTACTATACAGGGTGTTACGGAAAAAGAAGTACAAAATTTTGCACTTATCAGAAAGTGGTGAACTCGACACTTTTGACTGTTATGAAGCTTTGCGAAGACATATTGTTGTTTGAGATGTTAGCTGTTTAGTGTTTGAAAAGGAGAAATTTTGCAAAAAATGTACACAAATAATATATTTATTAATTTCTTTTACAGAAGTTCTTCAATGTTTCCACCACCAACATCGATGCCCGACAATTTTTGGTCCCGCCTGAAAAGCTTCGTTCATTCAACACCTGTGGAATCTGAGGATGATCTCGTGGCAAGAATTGCAGCGGCTTCTGGCGATATTTCTGAAACGCCAGGCCATTTCCACAATATCCGGCAGTCCTTAAGTCGGAGATATCACAAGTGCATCGATGTGGGTGGTGGAAACTTTGAACAATTTTTGTAAAGTAAATGTATAAATAAATAATTTTGTGGGTAACTTTGTTGTCAAATACCCTCCTTTCAAACATTAAGCAGTTTATATAGTAAAAATGAATTTTCTTTTCTCGTAAAGTGTCATAGAGGCAAAAGTGTTTAATTTGCCACTTTCGGGTAGGTGTGAAATTTTGTCCCCCTTTTTCCTTATTAACATCCTGTATAGAATGTAGGTGAGTGATGTACCAAGTGCTATGTAGGTGCGTGATGTACTGTAAACACTTTAGGTGTATAATGAACTGTGCGCAGTCTAGGTGTGTGATGTGCTCTACACCGCTTACGTGTGGTATCTACTTGTACAGTCTATGTGTGTGATGTGGAGTACACAGCATGATACAAAAGCATACAAAAAGTGTAACGTACCAACACACTGATCATTACGTTATAATTAGCATTTAAAACTACAATGAGCACCATATTAACCTCAAACCCGAGGCTTAACACTACTCAACCCTGAGAAACTCCGAGAAGAACTGCTCTCTCTCGTAAATTTTAATTTAGGTTTTCGCCAGGCTAATAATAAGTTCTGGAAGTCTTCCAGCGCTGAGAACACAGGCCCGCTAGGTGGCCGGGCTCCTCTGAAGAACAGCAACAATTAAATCGAATGTTTAGTATCGACTTCACTCAGACGCGTATTGTAAGAATTCGCTTCTATGGACTGGTTTCTTGAACATTCTAAAGAGCTGTTAGTAATCGCATGATTTCTATTAGTGAAACCTGTAGGTATTTCTTCAGGTGATGACAGTTGCTTGGCTTCTTCATGACTTGGTTGGACTATCTAATAAACCCCGGAGAAATGGATATGGACACAATAAGAGCTTCCGAACGCATGGTTACAGAGTTTGTTTTTGAAATACTACCATGGACAATTGCCGTTTACTGATTCTGAAGCCATATTTAAAAAAATGCTCTTACTGAGGGCCCTGCTGAACATCTGTAAATCAACATTACAAGTGACTGAGGTGCTGACGCCAAAATATCAACTTCCCTAGCTCTGGAAGTATCAAATTGAAGGCAACCTCAGTGCTCAAGCCAGGTTGAGGAATATTTGAGATGGTAGGGGCCAGACTGCTGATCAACGCAACACTCCCAGTCTGTCTGACCAGTCGAATTTCTTTAGCAGTACCAGGTGATTAGAGAAGACAAATAAAAGTTTATCTAACATGTAGTGTGGGAAAAATGTTGCAACACAAACGATTTTTTTCTTAGGATTTTGCCCAGATTTGTGACACCAGATGACAAATGAGAGACAATCAACAAAATGAAGCAGCATTATTGTCATCGATGGCTCCGAAGTGTTGGAAATGAAATACTACGACGTGATACGTCTTCACAAAAAAACACTTTATTTATTTTTCCGTGATAAGTGGAACTTTTAATGCTCTAAACGGACATAAACTAGCGGTAGATATTTTTTCCCCATTATATCTGAATGAAACTTATACGCCATCAACTATTGCTTGATGAATGATACATGGAAAAATCATAAGCTCTGAATTGCAATTCTTTTCAAAAATAACACCCTCGTCAGAACACAGTTCGAGTCATAACTGATCAGCTAATCTCAGAATTTATGATCGCGAGCTCATATTCAAGGCGTTACTGATAATGCTTTAAAATATTATGCTAGATTTAAAAAAGCATTTGAGTGGAACGCCGCCAAAAAAAATGAACACAATATTGAAGGGAGTTTCCAAAGACTTGATTGAGTGAATGTACTCACTTCAGAAGGGCTTCATGTAGGAATTTGTATTCAATAAAAATGAGCTCAATCATTTATGAGAAGGGATAAGGAAAAAACTTGTATCCAAGAGGTAAAAAGTACCGTTATTAATTCCAACACGCTTTACTGTTGAATTTTCAATGCTTTACAACAACTGACGGGCAAGGGATATGAGGTTTAAGGTTCCTTTTCCAAAAGAAGCACTCCGTGATTTCTTGAAAATCAATACCTGAGCCGGGAGTCGAACCCTTACTTCCCAGCTGCAAGGCTATTACGCTAACCAGTGCGCCATGGGGTCCAAATAGTTAGGGTAAGATATAGGAACGAACAGGCAAGTCAAACGTACGTCGGCAGGTGTTTGTGGGAAAGGAGGTGCCAATACACAATGAGAGAAGATAATTGTTAAGTCACTGGCTATAATGGCTGTTAAGGAAGCTGTGATCATCGTCCGTTTCCGTGTAAGAAGGTCATTGAAAAATCTTCGTCATCGAGTTACTTGTCCATGTTTTGCTGTGCTCAGGTGCAAGCGTTCAGAAATATCAGGAAAACAGACATGCCACGCGACGCAGGCTGTGCCTGGAGCACATAGTATAGCATACTTGAACACTCCAGCGCATTTTATATTTTTGATGCAATTGCTGGCAAGTCAGAAAACGAATCGTTGCAGTAAGGACTACCCAAACAGATCCGAAATACTTGAGAAAGAGAGACCCAAACGAGGAGAGTTCTTAAAAAACGTGGGAGCCGAAGTGCGGGACTCAAAATACCTTATCGAGGGAGCCATTGTCAGTGCTCGGGAGGCAGGGCAGTCAGAGTAAAACAAGTGACGAAATCTTAGCTTTAATTTTAAATGAATATTCCTAGTACGTACTGGGGGCCACACGTTAATGGTCAATGACGGTTTGAAGATATTTTTTCTCTTCTACTACCTTGACTCAAAGTTTTTCTCAACATTGACGTGTCTGAGAATAGGCAAATTGAGTCCAGAGTTTATATTGAGTAGCATTAGAATTCTATCAACGCTGTTAAAATTACACATCCCTTCTGATATAATTATGCTCTGGCTTCGTGCTGCAGTGGAGACAAGCTTCATGCCACCAAAGTGAACAGACCGCGGCCACGTCATCAGTCAATAACGAAGATAATCAACAGGGAACAGGAATGTCAACAGAGGTAACAGGCAACTCTGCCACGGCGGCTTAATTGGGGCCCTCGTCATGCGGGCTGGTGGAATCGTGGGGATGTGGGGTAATGGGGCCCGGGATGTGGGGCCCGGGATGTGGGGCCCGTGATGTGGGGCCCGTGATGTGGGGCCCGTGATGTGGGGCCCAGAATAGGGGGCCCGGGGTGAGTGAAGCGGAGGACAA
>VOMN01073524.1:0-29814 GCA_014899125.1 Orchestia grillus | reverse complement strand
GCGTCGGGAGGGGGGCTTTTAGTTCCTCTATTTTGTCCTTAGACCAAGATTTTCAACTTTCGGGATTCTGTCGAAAGTTTGAAGATAACTTTATCTACAGGGACAACAAACATGCCGCTAAAACGTTAAGGAGATCTTTCTTGCGATAAATAAACAAAAATAAATAGCTAAAGCATCATAAATGCGGTAGCTTTCCTGTAATTTCAATACCGATCGTTATAAATAGCATATTAATATTTATCGACGATCTTCAAACTAAGACTCCGAGTTAATATGAGTAAAAAGATATACAAATTTCTAGCCAGGTGACGGGAAAGAGTCGAGTGGACTCTATTTATTCGCTTTCAAATCCCATGCCGCCAGACACCATCACACACTGGCACCAGAGGAGGAGTCCAATGTCCACTGTACAATATATAAAAATGTCCAAAGTCCAATGTCCAAAGTCGAAAGTCCAGTGTACAATGCTCAATGTCCAAAGTCCAATGTTTAAAGTCCAAAGTCCAGTGTACAATGCTCAATGTCCAAAGTCCAATGCCGTCACACCATGACGCTCTGGTGCCAGAGGAGGAGCACGGTAGGAGGAAGATGATACTCTAGCATTGGTCCAATCAGATATGCCGACGTCCCCCTATTGTCTCCATATTATTTCATCACCGTCTAAATCAATTTTAAAATTCCCTTCAATAAGGCTATAAGCAGTTGTAAGTAGAGAGTTAAATGACATATCAGAAAAAATAACGCCATGTTTCTAAAGTAATCGCCAAAATAATTTGTTCAGTATAGGGTTAACTTTCACGGCCAAAAACCGATGCCATCGCTGAGGCCATCACGAGAATCTCAGCAGGATCTTGCAGGTCGCACTTAACATCACAAGCGATGCTTGGACTTTCTTGCATTAATATTGCTCCCTCAGACGTTTCGTATGCCATGAACACTGCTGCTAATGCACAGATGGAGGGCATTCTTCACTTCAGTTTGAGTTATCAACAGAAGTTCAGTTATCAACATTGACGAAGGGTATCAATTTGTAATGATCGTTTCAAAATAGATCAAAGACGCAAAACGTCGTCTAAATAGATGAAAAATTCATTGCAAATGTCGAGGATTCGCTTTACAATGGATCCTTGTGCTGGGGTATGATTAACGATGCGCTCATCTCTTGCCACAAGAACAAAGAAGAATGAGCAAAAGAATGAAACGATGCGGTACTGATGCCTTCCTATGCTGATACCGCACGCTATTCGGGCAAAAACTCTATGAAATACAAGGTACCGCGATACTTGCATGTAGGTTAGGAAATGCGCTTTCAATGAACATCTTCCCGATTTTCTTGTTGTGAGGCAATTTTGCCTTCTACGATGTCACATTCTTCATTGTCATTTCAATGTTCAAGATATGCCAACTCTATCCTCCTGTTTACCCCAGCAACACCAGCCAGTACAACTCGCTAATCAAAATGTCAGTTCAATTATGAAGCAAACAGGAAGAGAACCAATAAAACTCGTGAACTTGTCGCGACATTTTGCGAGTCGCGAGGATACGCTGGGCAATTAAGTGCCAAATTCCAAAATTTCACTCATTTACCCGCTTATTTCAATTATTAGAACTGGACTGATTGAAATATGTCCTGAACAGTCGAGTTATTAGGTGTTTCGACTCTCGTATGAAGTTTTGATGCTTAATTTCCTGGTTGATTACCAAGCGTACATCAATGCCAGATTTGTCACATCATTTTACCCGCAATGATTAGGGAAATTTCTCCAGGCTACCGTTGTGTGTTTTCTAAATATATTTTCCCTTAGAAATCGTAATGATTAGTCAAATTCATTCAAGGAAACAAAAATTAGGAATGATAAAATCAAATTTGAAATGAATATCTAAACTGAATCAAGTTTACAATGAATGAACTCAGGTAAAGCGTGATGAAATTTTTGCTGCTGATTTTATTGGAGCGGCAGTGTTTCCATAAAACTTGGCAGTTCATTTCCAGATGAGCGAGGTAGACATTTGTTCGAGCGATTCATCAACGTAAGGGGCTTTGGAGTTGTGTTACACGCGATGGCCTGCAGCGTTGTGATGATTGAGTCTGGCGTAGCACCGTCTGCCACAGCTGAACTCGGTCTCACTGAGCACAAAGCAATGCGACACATGCTTTGATCGAGTGTTGTGACTGTGGCATGGCTTTTTCCAAAGGATGTCGAGTCAAATAAATGCTGGAAAAACAGTATTTGGAATGTGTAGGAATACTACGAGGTTTCTGATACTTATTCAATCATTAAGCAATGAAAAAGTTCATTTAAATGCATGCAACTTTAATTCAATAAATCCGGCTAGGTCAAGAATGTTTCAGGCATGGTCTGAGAAGCAAAGAAATTTTTCCCGGATGAATATAAAAAAAATCTTTTACTAGACTGGATCACCGTTGATACATAGAAATTATTAGAATTATTTGGGAATAAAATTTTTCGTTCGCTCAAACATATGTTACCGATCAGGTGTCTTATTTCGCGCTAGAAGACATTATGTTTTTGAGCTTAGAGCTAACAACACACATCAGGCTGCAGGCCGATTGGCAGCGGCTTATCCGTTCTCCGGAAATGCCAAAGCATCTCAACCTTCGATGCTAAGATATAGGTTATGTGCTCGTTTGTGTCTTCATTCCTGAAAATTTTGAAGAAAAAAGCTGAGTTTTTTGGCATTGGTGTTTTTCAAAGACATTCATTATCCATTCTAACTTTTTTGCCTCGGTAACTATTACTATCTATAATTTTGACAGCCCAAGCGTAGATATCGTCGCCGGATAGTTGATTACGCTAACGAAAAAGTTAAGGTGAGAAACCAAATCTAGGAACTGAAAATCACACAAGTTGGAGGGTCTCCTACTGCGGACGGCAGGGCACCAGGAGTGCACTCCACCCTCCCATCCCCCCCCCTCACCAGAATGCGGTAGGCCAAACCAACAGTCTGCGTGCTGGAGGGCCCTCAAGGGACAAGAGTTCGTCCAAGTGTTCGTAACTTCGATTAAGAGCGAACCCAATTGTCTGGCACGGCAGTCTGGGGCAGTGATTTTCTGACCCAGGTATATTGATCGTACGGCGCCCGCAAACAAAGTCGATACAAACTGAATGTGTTGTTGCAATGCTAAGAAATAGATGCCCCACTTTTTAAGTTTTGACGCCTCCTACTTCATGATTTCGAGCTGTTAGCTCTACTTACTTGCTCAAGTATACTTTGAAAGCCTCAAATTAAATTCACTACTAACTCAAAAATATTGGACGTCCATAACTTTATAAGAACTTTCAACCTGATGCAGAAATAGTCACCAAACAAAATGTTGTTCTCGAAAATCGCGTACCTTCAATACATATAGTTTCTGAAATATTCTAAGTTGAAACTGAGTTTCCTTTATTGTTCTTTTTGGTACTTTATATAATTGGAGGTTTCCTACCCGAACGATGGGGTCACCCATCGATGGAGTTTTATTGCAGTTTTCTTTCTGATAATGTGAAGAATTCTAAAAATTAGCGAGCTCCTATTTGTTGCCCCTTATAATGCGTAAATGGACTTTTGTCACAAAGTTCAGTAAGTTAGAGTTTTTTCCTCAAAAGTTTTCTGGCCTGACTCCACAGAATCATTTTGATTTCAAGATACTTACATTTATTTTGTATTTTTTTCTATCTTTTCTTTCGTCCTTTTTCTTAAACCTCTTTTGTTTGAAGCATGAGCCAAGATTCAGTTTCTCGAATGCACTTTCACTTTTTGCTGGATGGAAACGTACTAGGATTCTTACTTCAGAATTGCTACCTATTCAAGACTCACAAGGTCCCTGAGCTGAGTTGTAAAATTCATATCTCCTCCGGCTGCCTCTATATTTTTAACGTTATTGTCTCAATTTTGAAGAATGTTCGTTAACTTTTGGCTCAGAGATGTTCGTGGAGAGATGACTTCCTGGTGAACAATTAATGGAGGATGAACTTTCACAAGATCAGACACCATTTCGCAAGCCATCGATTATTTGAAACAATGCCAACAGGTTAGCTACGAACGTTCCTTTCTGTTGCTCATAAATCATAAACAAATCCAAACGAAGCCTTTCTCTCCCTCGTCGTAGCGACTCTCAAATCACAGGCCGTTAGAATTTACCACTCAATATTTACGGTTCATTAAGCTGGACACCTACCTACCTACCTCGACCAAAAAGTTTTTCCCCTCAGGTAATGATTGATTGGCTCAAAAAACTTCTGCACGTGCCTTCACATAAATGGGGAGCGTAAGCCACGGCAGGAATCGTAGCCAATACTAAACACGTTCGTGAACAGGTCTGAACGTGAGTGAATTTGGCTCCTATTTACTAGTGACATTAAAATATTTAATAAGAACAAATTTGACCTGAGATTGATTCATTTTTTTGGGTTACGGAGATGGAAATTTGCGTTTCCAACCTAATCTTTAAAATGCTGAAATTAATCAAATAAAAGGCTGAAGCTATCTATCCTTCCTATTTTGTTAAATAAATAACCCCTAGGATGCTTGAATTTATGTTTTTTATTAGTTGATGTACCGGACTGAAACCTTCTATTTTCCTTATTTTGTAAAATAAATAACACCTATGAAGCTTGAATTTATGTTTTTTATTAGTTGATGTACCGGACTGTAATAACTAGAAACAACAACATCACTATTTTGCCAGTTTATACTGCTGCAATGTACCTGTAAAGGAAAAGTAATTTTTGCATATTTTTGACTCTATTTTAGCTCGAGATGCCCTGCGCTTTCTACCTTTCCAGCCCCGTCTGAATATTTTCAATTTGCATTAAAATATAAAATCAAAGGTTTGGACGATTCAATTTTCGATATTGGTTTCACAGGAGGCGTTCGTAACGCAAATTTCCTTGAATGGTCGAATGCAAAAATGATTCGGGGACTCTGAAGCTCTGAGCTTTTTATATCGGTAAAAAATATAAATGAACTGAATATTCATGATTGGAGTTCGTGAATTTCAATTCCACATTTTCGAGCAAAGTATTCCTCGACGTGGAGAGAGGCCGCAAAATTCTCAAGAAGAAAAATTTCACGGTCTGTGTGCGTGTGAAATGTTTTTTGAGTAGGGGTTGAATTTGATTGTATCGTATGTGGTTTCAGAGTACACCATTTTTCTCATATATTGTGAGGAGTAACGGCCCAAAAATTCGTATGAAGTATTTAAATTATACTTTAATACGTCATGCTTTACAAGTTTTGCAAGATAGCACGCTAATTTTTCCACGCTTAGTTATAGTTTAATTTTCAATAAAGGTGTCCATGGCGAGACAGCTACCAATAATTAATTACCTCCATGTTCCATCACCCTGTTGGCATCGGACGTAAAAATAATAGCCCTTTAAAACAATACGCACATTAATTGAAGAATTTAACCCCGGATTCAACTGACGAGAACTACATCGTTCCCTTGACTTGGAATCTCTGACAGAAGGAAGCTGCAAGTAAGCAAATCCCCAATAGGAGTTGGTATGGTAAGCACTGCTCAGCGGGAGGTGGCCGAGACCAGACCGCTGGAGTGATGGTGCCGTGGAGCGCAGCGCATATCGGTGCCTCTGAGTCACCGCTAGCGAGCCTCGTGGTGGTCTTCAGTGAAAATGGAAGTTGTCCTTGCATGTAAGCCTACTTGTCTAATGGTGTAACAAATTTTTATGCTACGAATTTTTATAGTTGCTGGCTTGGGTTGAAATGTTCACCACCAGCCAACGAGCTAAAATTTTACCTGTCTATTACGTATGAGCACGTTGTCATTAAATGACGGAATTTATTTTCGAATCGTTCCCTGTAATTAATGTCAAGTACTGGAATTAAAGAGGATTATTGAAATTACAATATTATCGATATAATTACGCATTTTTCGCTCCAGTCTGCATAGGAAATACTCATAATAACGCAAATTTTGATTTAATCTAGCTTAAACGAATATTTTTGTTTTCGCGTATTATGAAAACGTAAAGAATTCAAGTTTAAATGAAATTAACAAAATAAATCAAGTTTTACCCTTCTGATGACACTCTTCACCAACATCCTGAGCAGTTCTGGGACTAACTCACTTTCCTAATAACTCATTTGAAAAATGAAGCCTTCCATCTAGAGTGTTTTCGTGCCTTAACCTATGAACACGTTTTCAAACCAATGTTGTAACTAGCAGACATTAAGTAAAACCAAATAGACTACAGATATTATAAAGCTCACGCGTAAATAACTAATCAAAATGGAACCAGTCCAATCCAATGGGAGGAAGTATGCATTCATGACAACACTTTTTGTGCACAGCTCAGCACAAGGTACTCCTTAGGGGACATAGGATAGGCCACAGGCAGTAGGATTAGCTTAGTTACGCTTGTACATCTTGTGCTATAGGAAGTGGCGTCCCCAGGGGGCACTGATAGCCAGTGATAGGTTACCTCAGCTTTAAGCTATGCCTATGGGGCTCCTATCTTTCGTGCCCACTTCGCTTCTTTCCATTTTCATTCCTTTTTCGCAGATGATTCTTTATCTTTTCTTCCTCTTCCTTCTAAATTTACTGTTTGTATGCGCAGAGGATCTTGTGTGAAAACACACCTCGTGAATAGATTCTCCCGTTCCCCATAGTCCATATTAAATGGTCCTTTCTCTTTTGGTGCGAGATAGTCTGAGTTACCAATGCACTGCTATCCTTACTACTACTGCTGAGCAGCACAACGTATGTGTAACTAGGAAACACACGGTATTCTGGAGGCAAATTTCGTTTCTTCATCAACAATGTTTGCAGAGTATAAGACAAGTTGCTTTTGGGTGGCGTGAGAGAGAACAGTGCCTGCTCTTCCAGTGATTGCTAACTCAATTTATTAGGTCAATGGGCTTCCTACGGACCATAGTACAAAGCACAGGGGTCTCGAAGTGTTCTACAATCTGTTGTGAATAGAACGGGGGTTTTGAAGTGTTCTGCAGTCCACAGTACTTTACGACTTGAAGTGTTTTTCAGTCTTCAGTCCACAGCACAAGTTTCCAACAATTCAAGTTTACAAGTACCCGAGTATTCGAATAACCAAGTGCACGAGTACACATACTTTCAAGTACGCAGGCATATAACACATAGTCACACGAGCACACAAACAACCAAGTTCACGAACGTATAAACATGGAAACACAGGAGCACACAATCCTCCTACGGTGCCCGAGCATAGAACCATGCTACAGGATAGTACATAATCCTTCGAGCACGCCAGGCAAGTACGCTTTTTCTGCACAAGAGGTAAAATTTATTGATGGAAACCGATCACTCTCTGACAATCGATGGTTCATAAAAACATTCCCCGTAAAACACAAGCGTTGCTGAGATTTTTGAAGCAATTAGTGATTTTAATGAGAGCTTCCACCCTTTCAGCGGGCCTTTTGTAGCCTTCGCTGATGGTGAAGACATCAGGGTTACGCGAAGGGCCAATTAGGCCGTCTGCAACAAACGACAGATCAAGCGAGGATTTTTTTCCAGACTCGTTCTGTTATAATTTTCCTGGAGGGGCATGATCGAGTGACTTTTCAGTTACGCATTTTATGTGGCAATCGAACAGCTGCGAGCAGCTTTTAGAGGAATAAGAGCAGCTTTGGAGCAGCAGCCAGGTATAGCTTTCAAATGAACGAAAGCAGCTTTGGAGTAACTGCAGTACAGCTCTCAGAACAGTAAGAGGAGTTTTGGAACAAAGAACTGACCTTTGTCGGCGATACTATTTGTTAAAAAGTCGATCTGACTTTCACAAATCCATGAATTCAATTTAAGAAAATGAAAGTACGTATGTTTTTCTATATCAAATTAAATTATCTTTTCGCTGTGAAATATGAATTCAACCATTCATTTTGAAGTTATCTGACGTGAAGTAAACAATTTTCTTCTTAACTCGCTGTAAAATTTCGAGTGGCCGTCTTTGTTAGAGTGAACCAACAACTCTGGAAGCAGGACGGTCGGTAGGACGCTCTGCACGGCTATATGACTGAGTGATGCACAACGACTCCTCATAAACACAAAATGTTTTGCTGGTATTGGCAGCTGTTAGGGAAGCTTCGTGGTCAAGCTTGAACTCGTGCAAGAAAAGTTAACGAGAGTTTGCTTTTTCATATGCGTTATTCTGGGCTTATTCGCTTCAGTCGTGTTTTCTGGGGAAATAGGGAAAAACAAATAATGAGCATATATGTTGAATCATCGTTTATATGGAAGCTTACCTAAGCTACAATGAAAATACAATGACTCAATTATCAAATTTCACAGCACTATTCCTCACTATCCCGAGCAACCGAACATACGCCACGTTTACGAAGTGCAGGATCCGAAGTTAATTGGTCGTCACTCCAAGCAACTCTCAGGCGTTGCATCCAGACCCAATTATTTGTTATCCTGTGTTCACAGAGCAAGCCTCGAAGTTAACGCAAAAATTCGCCCATTCCGGGAAAATTTTACCTCGACCGAGAAGTAAAATCAACCTGAGCGTTTAACAAAACCTCCGCTATGTTATGGGATTTTTTCGATGCCATTTTTGAGCGCTCGACTTAGTCGTTCACCTTGCAATTTGCAGTTCAAAATTACTGCTTGTGACGGGTTATTGCATGAAAAGTTGGCCTACTGATTTGAAATTACTTAATTTTTCTGAAAATAATTTTGACCCTTCAAGTCATTTTCATAGCGAGAAAGATTGCAATTCAGTATCACAACATGCCAGCACTTGCACTATTCTTGAGCTATAAATATTTCAATGAGCAATTTCATGGCAATAATTTTTAATTTGGGAAAAATATCTGAAATATTTTTCATAAAATCACATGAAAATACCAGCTGTTCGTGAGCGAAGTTTTGTTTTATATGATCTGAGTGATGCAACAATCTGCGTAAAATTTTAACTAGGCAACAAAGAAATGTAAATAAAATAAACTTTCCATTCTTCGAGGTAGACTCAATATTTTCTACTACATGAACAATTATAATTCCACTACAAGGAGGACTGTCTAAAAAAGCATGCCTAGAAAACAAACACACAACGAGGGACTTACATCGTTCAAATAATGATCATTAAGAAAATAATTCGCAATCAACAATGTAATTCGTTGTCAATAAAATAATCCCTTTCAAGCAAATGATTCCCTTGATTTCCTTTTTCCACAAAATTTCTTGTCTGTAAGTAGCGAACATTAATTCTTTGTTAGCAAAATAATTCCCCTTCAATGAAATAATTCCCTGTTAACAACATAACTCTTGATTAAAGAAATAACTTCCTGTCAACAAAATAATTTCATGTCAAAGAAGTAATTCGGTCCCAAAAATATTCTTTGTTGTGAAAATACTTCCCTGTCAACAAAATAATCTCCTGTCATGAGAAGGCCCGAACATTTTTTCCTGTCTTCGGACCCGTCGGCTGCAAGAACCGTCCCCGGATGACGCTGATAATTTCCATGCGATATCATAAGAAATTTGATGAATATACCGAAGCGCCGCCGGCAAGCCGTGCCTCTGCTGGTGACGGAAGCTCGAAGTGATGACCCAAAGTAATCCTGATGCTCGAATGCTAAAATTCCTTCAGAGGGAGCCCAGATCCCGAAATTTGGTTTCAAACATAATGCATCTGAAATGATGTATGTATATGCAAGCATCGTGTTCTCTATACTAAGAGCGTTTCTTTAGGGTAACACTCCATGTGTGAGCACGAAAATACAATAAAATCCTATCCTTAATTTTGGGATAAAAACAATAATTAAATCCCTCAGGCTTGCTACATGAGTGTCAGCGAGATTTTTCCAATCTCCGCAGAGTTCACCTCCCGCTCTCTATTTCGAGGTGCTTTCCACTTGCAATTGTGTGTTGAAATTAAAACTGGAGCAAATGCAAGGGTCTCTACCGCTGGGAAGCCGTGTACCGTTTTGAGATCACTTCAGTTTTCCAGTTCCGCGTGCGTTCACACACCTCGAAGCGTACTTTATCGCCCTGGAATTTTCACTATTAGATTGTGCGGAAAGTTCTCACCGATTTTAGAGTAAAAGTTTGCTACTTTATTAAACAAACACATACTGCGTCTAATTAGGTCACAAGTAAAATTTAACTTTACCAATATGAGCGATAAATGTCTTCGATTAAATTTCTTTAATCCTTCATTTCAGATACCCTTTCTACCCACCAATTGACGAAAATGAGGCAACCCACACAATCAGCAAAAATATACTGTGTGTCATGTAGGTTATCTTCACTCAATGTAAACAAGAGAAGGGACAGGCGCGCTAGGAAGAAGGTCGGCAGACTTGCACACCTGCTCCCAAGCTTCACGACTCGAACCTGCAGTGACGCAGGAGCCAATGATGAAATGGACCTGCCTGAGAGTTAACGTTTGAATTTTCTCGCGCGCTTTCAAGAAAATATCTAGCGAGGGTTCAAAGAGCCGCCATCAGCCACGAGGTCACGTGAGGAAGCGGACGGTAATATGTTGCTGAAGTTGGTTGAAAATAATTGGTAAAAGCAGTCTTGCGTAATGTACGAAATTTATCATTCAATTCAGATAAAATTTACCCATTTCTATACCAGTAGTGTCTGGGAAAAACCACACATTTGTGTATCAATGCTCTGATACGATGCTTGCGCGTTTCTTAACCATGATTTTAACTTTTCTTAATATTGTAGCAATGATTTCACGTCAGTTGGCAGTTTTCTTCACAGGTCAGACAAGCACCATAACATACCAATTAGTAAAAAATGTATAACACGAGGTGTAAAATTTCAGCTAAGAAATTATTTATTGAACATAAAATCATTTTTACTTCTTTCAACAATTTTGCCAGACATAAAAGCATGGGAAAAGCTCTAAAAATTAATGAGAGAATGGTGATACACTCACTATATAATATCATATGTGCTGAAATATTCCTATATCCTTCTTAAACTTGAAAATATCATGTACTTTATATTCAATAAGTTTACAATTATTATGTTTTCTAAGGCATAGGTCTAGTATCCACTGGGAGAGCTTCCAAATTTAATTCCTTGTGTTCAGTAATTCCGAAATTGAACGTCAGGCTGAAAGACTTGATGAATCTCAAGAGCAAATGTCGACGGAGATATTTACTCACTAGAGCGAATTTTTGTTCCTCGTAGAAACAGAGCCAATATGGGAATAAGCGCTGGGGGTTGGAGCGTGTAGAGTTTTGAAATCTTTTACAATTCTGAATGAAAGCGCGGTGTGCGACGACACTTCTGTTATGGCGAAACTCCTCTCACTGAACTGCTGCTGCCCCTTTTCAGCTGAAGTGGGTGAGCTCTGCACCTCGTGCACACTCATGGAGGATTAGGGGATTGAAGAGAGTAAAATCGGTAATTTGAAGGTTCAAAAAGGTAATTGGAGAGACAATCATTGTTTTTGAAAATTTCGACGAGAATTAATCGACATCGGCAATAATCAGCACTTTTGGCCGGAATGTATTATGGACGATATAATAGGACGAGCAGTCCGACAGCGCCGCACCTCTGAGTTTTATTGCGCGTGAAGGCCCCCACGCAGAATGTATGTACAGGGAAAAGGCAATTTCTGTGTCAGCTGCACTGCTCATGAAAAGACTAACACATCATCAAGAAGGTCCGTTTCCTGACTGTCGAAAGTTGGAAAATGGTCTCACTGCAAGTCCTATTGTTTACGAAGGGAACGAGAAGGCCTGTACAATGATGGCCTCACTGCAAGTCCTATTGTTTATGAAAGGAACGAGAAGGTCAGTACAATGATGGCATCACTGCAAGTCCTATTGTTTACGAAGGGAACAGGAAGGCCTGTACAATGATGGCCTCACTGCAAGTCCTATAGTTTACGAAGGGAACGAGAAGGTCAGTACAATGATGGCCTCACTGCAAGTCCTATTGTTTACGAAGGGAACGAGACTTGCAGTTCTCGAGAGCAGTTGATCTTCTAATGAGACAGCTGACCGACGGCTGGACAGGCGAACTCGGAGGGCAGCTGATGGAAGACAGTCTGGTGATGACGTGCAGGCGAGATGAGCGCGCCACGGAGGCATAGGAAAAAATTAAAGAACAACTGAATCATTGGTGGGTGTGAAAACCGGGGGACAACTTTGAATGATGAAAGCCAGAGCTGCTCAGACTTCAAGGAAAATTACTGGTAAAAAAGGGCTTTAAGAATCACTGAGGTTGAGGCTGAGGCGAATGCCAGAAGCAAAAGATAAACATAGCCCTGGCGCGGAAATTCGGGATTAAATTTTGTGAGAAGAGAAAGGATTAAAAGCTCTCGATAGAACTGCTGAAAATGTAAGGAATTTTAGATAATTCTAAAGGGTATGTTCAAAATAAAGAGCTTCGAAAAAATCGTTTCAAGCGTAAAATATTGTTTTATGACATGAAAAACGGGACAAATGATAAGTGCTGTGGAAAGGGAAATGCTGTTCATTTGAAACATAAAATAATTCGCGTGGTTGCAAAATAAGAAGTGACAGTTTTATAGAGATATGCATTGAGGGAACAAACATCCGGATTAAATAATTAATTCCAAATAAACCAAAATAATAGCAATTAAGCACTGTTCAAGGAACATACACAGTGCCATTACTGATACATGAAGTAGTGTTTCAAGTTATGACAGAAGAGAACTAGCAACAAAAATAAAGAGCTTTTAAGACTCATGGACATGTGAAAAATGCATAAAATTGTACCAGCTACACATACGACGAAGTATTCCCAGGAAATGGAAATTGACCAAATGAAAGTTAGAAGTTCTAATATTAAACAAAATGAGCCCACAAACAAGGAAAATAATTATGAGATTGTAATAATTGATCGGCAATCGATGTATTATGTAGAAAGCATGGGTCACTAATCATTGGAACGTTTTTCTTCTCATCGCACTTTTTCAAAAAAGTTCAAAAATAACGCGAAACAAAACACCATTTACGTATCTCACATTAAATCTTGGAATTCAATCTAATAAAATTTCTGAAATTTCCCATTATTCCCATCATTTCATGTTCCATCGAGTGGTACGACCCCTAAAATTACCTAAGAAGTTCCCTATGGAAGGACGTGACCAGTGCAAAGGGTCAACCTGAAATACTCTCATACATACATTTACACTCTATGAGGTGAGAGATGAAATGGTATTAATCCTGTGGTGCTTCATCTTATGCCACTCCGGGCTTGGCCGCACGTGCAACTAAGCCTCTCAAGCTCCTGGCAATATATTCATGGATGCAAAAGACGCTACAAAAATATCCACCGTATTTCATTGGGTACCATTTAATGGGGCTTTGTAGCACATAAAAGGCCGCCAAAAGCAGCTCCGGCTACCCGGTCCGGCGGCATGGTTTAGCGACAAGAAAGCTGCGACCGCAGCACTTCAGCCTGATTAGCCCCGGCAGCTGCACGCCTCATTTGAATAATCCCCGAGGAGAGGGGCAAGAATCCCAGCCTCGCCTCACCGGGAAATACAATCCTGAATAATTAAAGAGCTTCGCTGCAGCAGTCACCGGTAATTGTTTCACTGCTTACATCGTCCGCACTGCGGCCACTGTTCCCCACCTTGTGCTCCGGTGCGCTACCCGAGGCCGTGCTCTGCCTTTAATGACGGTCCACGACATGACAAGTACCAGTGCGAGCTAACCAGCGTTTCACAAATTGATGTTCAGTGAGTTCAGCGTCATTTCCGTACGCCAGTTTTGGTTCATCCTCCGATTTAGTGTGACAACATTCGCTGTCGCTCCAGCCCACAGCTCGGTAATGGGAAATTTGTTCATCAGTGATAATATTTTAGACATACTTTTAATCCTTACCCTTGGTGAAGCTCAACTTCTTTCAATTACTGGGCGATACTGGTCCGTTAACTTAGCTCGACAGTAGGGAACTTTCAAATTGTGAGTTCTAAAATATCACAATATTGCAGAAGGCTGCCCCTCAAGACCCATAAAATTTATTCCATACTTAAGTATAGCTGCAAAAGAACTCTTTAGTCCCTGTCCCCTCATATTGATATGTGCAGTGGTGTTGCAATGTGGACATGTTGCACTGTAGACATGTGGCAGTGTGGACATGCTGCACTGCGGACATGTAGCTGTGTGGACATGATGCTATGCGAGCATGTAGGGCCCTCTAGCATGTAGATCGAGAGAGGTCATTTCTCAGCGACATCTTACCCCTTCCTTGGAATTTCATGGCTCAATCATAAGGTCATCTTCTGTGAACTTTTCCACCGGCATATTCTAACATACGTTGGCATTCGTAATGAAATGACCATCTCCTCCCGCATCTATCCTCGTTACCTCCATTCCTCACAGGTCTCAGTTTTACACTATTTCCCACGCTGCACTCACCGACCGCAAAATTACGCACGCTCTACACTCCTTCCAAAAACTCTAATTAACCCTCATAGTAATTTCGAGGACTTCATCCATATCAAAGTCTCTGAAAAGACTTTTGGGAGCTTTCGTCTCCATACGTCTTAATGCGGAACTTGGTTTTGGTTGCAAAAAAATGCTAAGTGCCTCTTAGACGTTTGTAATGGCTGGTGTAGCTTTTCCTTGAGGAGACAAACTAAGAGGACTATAGACGAACAAAAACCGGCAACTGTTTGATGCAGAATTCAAACAGGTTCTAAGAATTCTGTAATTTTTATTTTAACTTAATGTCCCTCTTACATGTGTAACACAGAAACTCTGATGATCCCACACGTTTTTGTTTGTTTCAATTAACTTGGCGCTGAAACGTTTACATTCTTCACGATATTGTATTTTAATCTGTCACAATCACAGAGAGCGAACTCGACGATTGACTTCTTTTGTCCACGAATTATGCGTTATGTGCGCACCTCACTCAGTGCCCTATAATGTACGTAGCAAGTCGCTTGATATCTTACTTGTGAGCGCCGAATGACAAGTCGTGCAGTGCGGAGCTTTGAAGTATAAGCCCGTGTCCACGTAACTCTCCTGCGCTCGACAGCCGAAAATACAATGGAGCACTTTATGATTTAGCTCATTTGCTCGACGTACGAGGTCTTATTACAAAGAAGACTGAAGTTACGCTCTGAATGAAGGAGATCTTAAGCAGCCTGTGCTCCATAACTGCATCGCTATCATTAGGTGAGGGTTGGCATGTCTTCGGCTTAGTCTCCTCAGGACGTCGCAATTCACAAATGTGCGTGTTATCACTGAGCTGTAAATCGTGCTATACTTTCGTTGATTTCTTGCTCGACCTTCAATCCGTTGTTAAATTGACCATCATTGCACGTGAGACTAGTGTATGATTTCGGAACTAACAACATTCTTCTTCTTACTGAAGGAACATAAGCCTTTACATATAACTCTTGTTATTGTTCACACGGCTTGGTTGTGGAAAAAAATAATTTATTGGTTTTAGTTCACAGGAAATGAACATTTTTTAGCAGAGGACCAAAATATATGTAGAGCTGAAAATATTTATTCTTTGAACTCATGGTGAAATGCCACTGAAAGGGTTCCACTTCGTCACAATGAACTAAACCTTGTGGGCTCAATTTTAGTCTGCAGAACAAGAAACTACGCTAGTTCAGAGCAGATAAAGTGCAATTTGAATTCAACTAAACTAGAGAGTGGATTAGAGGAAACGCATATTTTTTGAGCCATAAGGTACTCGTTGACAAGAGAGGACAATGACCTTGAGCGACCGTTGACAGACTCTTCAGACAATGCAGTTTTAGTCGTTATGAAGCTTTGGAACCTAGAACATCGTGTGTTCGTTGTCGAACAGTTATTCAGAAACAATTATTCTGTGGTCACGGTTCAACGACTTTTTTGTTGAAATTTTAATGTCGGACGCCGAGATGCAGTCCGAGATCAAAACATTATAGTTCCATGGGTTACAGCGTTTAGAAGTACTGGATTAGTGATGAAAAAGAAACCATCTGGTCTTCTCCGTTCAGTTCGAACTCTGGAAAATGTAGTTCTTGCTAATCCGAAACGATGTGTTAGACGACAGTCTCTATCGCTGGGTATATCACGTCGTTCGCTTCATCGCATCTTACATGATGCTCTTGAATTTCCCCCATTCAAAATAATGATTGTCCAGTAGCTAAGTGAAACATTTTGTGCAGCACAGAGACTTTTATCGTGTAATGTACGGTATTCTGACGGAAAATATAGATGTCCCAGTATTCACGAGAGGTAAAACACATTTTCAAATAGACGGTTATGTTAATATCCAAAACTGTCGGCACTGGGCGTCGGAGAACTTACATGAACTTCACCAAAAGCCTCTTCACAGCTCAAAAGAAACTGTGGTACAGCATCTCCAAGATGGGAATTTTGGACTTTACTTTTTTTCCAGAGGGAGGAACTGCACTTACTGCGACTTTAGCGCGCTAAGTCGAAATAACTTTAATAACTTTCTTCGTCCGGAACTTGAAAGGTGTCGAGCAAACATGAAAGAAATATGGTTCCAACAGGACGGTGCCACAACTTACACGGCGAGAGTACCCATGGAAGTGGTACAACAAACTTTCCCAGGTTATGTCATTTCAAGATTTGGTGATGTTCACTGGCCCCCTGGCTCACCAAATCTGTCAATATTTGACTTTTTTGTGGGGCTACCTGAAATCTAGAGCATACATGAGCATGCTTCGCACAATCGGTGACCTAAAAGTTTCCATTCTTCTGGAAATTGAAGCTGTGCCGATTGAAATGTTCGAGAGAACTTTCTGAAGAGGATCCAAATTCGTGTTCGGTAAGAAGGGCATCATCTCCAAGACATTATTTTTCGAACCTAATTAAGGTATGTAGATTTTAAAACTGTAATAAAAGTACTATCACTGAATGCATGTTTTCTTTTTTCAACCAAACCAGGTTTCAGTTATTCAATATTGAAAAACATTCGTTTCCTTCGCCCCAACCTGTAGTTATTGCTCACAATTTTACAAACATGCTATTACAATTCGGGCAGGCAAGATGCGAATAGGATAGACTTTGTCAGTCAGTTGCCAATGTAGGCAAACTCTTCCATGTCCAATCCCAGCACCCAAAATTTTCATTTTGAAAATAAAAAGAAACAGATCTGGGGTGAAAAAAGTGGCGATCTCTCATTGACTGCATGCTCAATTCAAGATATCTACGGATAGAATCTAATTACTAGAAATGATGCAATTGTAAATTAAAGTTAGACCAAACACTTAGCTAATAAATATTTTATGGGTTTTGCCCATTAGGGGCCCAAGTGATTGAATCCGTCGTGCTTTCCGACTTATAAAAACGCAACTCCAAAAGGCATCAGTTCATTTTACCTCATATATTGATCAAACATCACGCATTTAGATATTAAAATGCCCTCGTAATTATAAACTACACTTAACAGTTCTATTACGAACGTACTTTCGAGGTGTCTGCAGCGATGCAGACATTGAAATGCATCTTCACGTGGGTCATATACGCCTATGGTGGGGTGTTGTCTATCTCAGCACTTCATGATCTGTACTGACGAACTCTTTTTGATACTCAGCACTTTTTTCTTTCTTTACTTCGTTTGCATTTTATTAAACCTACAAATGTGTCAGATCATTTTGCCTGACCCTGTACTATATGAACCTGTGCCGAATAAGTACTTAAGTGTATTCTCCATATTAAAGTGTCATTACAGCGTAATAGACTTGTGAATGCGTTCAGACGTACGTTATTGTGTTTTTACGTTATAACTAAAACCAAATTGTCGAGCAACAGCTGTAACAAAAAACGTTATTTAGTTAGATAACGCTTGGTTCCGACTCGTCAAAATGTTGTTTTGTTTCAATGTTTTATCCACTGTTAGTCCGTCTGTGAAACAAATGAATAGTCTGAGTAAGTTAAACTTTCGTATGAAATACCGTAGACTTCTGCTAGTTTTATCACTGTACGCAAAGGGTAACGTAAATAATTTTCTGTCGCATGGCATAGAAGTGTGTGATAATACTCATTCTTTTATGACACACACTGGTGCATTGGTTGATGGACAAGCATATCGAACACTTCAGTATCGAATATGAATCTCCCTTTCTTTCAGCGTGTGCATGTTTCCTTTCGTTCTACAAGGTGATGTTGGTAAATTACTGAATGACTCTGCGTTGTTGTTATGAGTGTGTTGGGTGGTGGAAGATGTTGTGACTTGGTAATAGTAAATAGTACTGTACATAAAAACATAAATGTTGTAAAGTTAATAACTATATAATTTAATTTTCTTATTTGTGTGAACAAAAATTGAACTGCGGAGTCACGTTCAAATTTTGACAGAAGATAATCTTGCTCAGACCTAACGAGCCGTAAATGTAGTACTTACGGGCTCCTGCGAGTTTTTTACTTCACCAAGATGAAATCAACATTCAGGCAAATAAACTTATTGCAGTTTGACGAACAAATATACTCTCAATTATTCACCTTCGAAAATAAATTTCACTCTCACACGAAATGAGTTCCATTGCTCTAGTTTTTCAGTAACTTTCCCAACATCCCAGAAACGCACCTCTGTTGGTAGCCAGGTCCCAAAACTAGCCCGTAAACAAGGGTAAGTCGCTAGGGTGCTTGTGATTTCATGCACGTAGACGTCATCTTTTCCCTAAGGTTGAGACACCTGTGAACATCATGCATGCAAATCAAAATTACTGAAGGCAACAAGTAATGAATTGTGTGAGGCTCTTTTTAATTATTATTTGAAAAAATTTACCGTGTGATTCATGTACATAGCTAATATAAAATCGAGATAAATTGGAAGTGAAATAAAAAGCAATCGACATATGACCCATATGAAACATTCATCTAGCATGTAGAAGTACAGTTCTTGACTTCGATCGAAAGGTTATTTTCCTGCGTAATTCGTTATTTTTTATAAACCAATCGATATAAGTGACTGATTTTCTCATTTGCAATCTTTTTGTTAATGAAAGTTTCGCCCGTGATTTTCCCACGTTAATTCCACGATTGTGCGGCGGCAGGCCGAGCGAGGTTTTTTTGACGCGATTCTTTTCACTTACGTCATACGACATGGAGAACATGCAGAGTATGGGCTGCATGTTCTCCAGCTTGAAAAAATGACCTGACAGTTTATAGCGAACACCCACACTGAGGCGTGAGGGCACGGCTCATGATGTCTGTGCAACGAGTGCTGTTTTCCTGCGAACTCTGCCTCATTAATGACGACCTGAGAACATTCAGAGTATTCCTAAAGGCATTTAAAGGAAAATTGGATAATGATTTGCATGCTCTACCTGATATGTCTCCCCTGCTTCACTGCTACTAATTTGTTGAGGGAAACAGCCACACCAGCCGATCGCTGCTATGAGTTCACAAACATCATAAGCGACGCAACAGCACAAAAGATGGCACACAGGCGTGATCCGTGCCGAAGTACCCAGACTGAATTAAAAGATTAAATTATGCAAATTTGCCCACCGCTCTGCGCAAATAAAATTATTTCCTTGCTAAACGCTGTAGATTTTTCAAAACGTTTGGGCCTTTTCAATGAACATTGTTTCTGTAGTGAACACTGCCGTATATAATGAACGTTGTTGATATATAATGAACATTGTCGATCTATAATTAACATTACATTGTCTCTAACAATAGAAACCGCATCTGTAGTGAGTACTGTCTCTCTAATGAACACTGTCTCTCTAATGAACACTGTCTCTCTAATGAACACCGTCTCCCTGATGAACCTTGTTTTTATAATGAACATTTTATTTCTAATGAAGATCGTTGCTTTGTCGCTTTGAGAATGAACCCTGTCGTGTATAATTAGTGTTACCATTTTGATGAACGCAGTCGTTTGGAAATAAGTAATTATCACAGTAATGACGACTGGAATTTTTACGATGTCCGTTCTGCAACAAACAAGCTCTGCTAAACAACACGCTTGAAGTAAACAAGTGTCCACGTTTCAAAAACAGTACGTTCTTTAAGTGCAATTTTAGCATTTTATTAATAAAGAAGGGGAAGCAGGGGAAGGGGGTAGACATTGAACTGGTAGAACATAAAAACAAAGATGCTATGAAAATTAAAGCATCACAATTCACGGGAGATTAAAGTAAACGTAATCCCAAAGATATGTACGGTTGTGACATTACAACACTAAATATACCTGAACAACACTCCACAAGCAATCTCTAGGGAGTGCCAAAATGCCGTATGCCGTTTTGGATGGGGGGAGGACCGATGCCACGTAGCCCCCCCTTCCCCCCCCCCCAGGATCCTTCATTGTAACTCCGAGACTTTAAGAAAGATTTTGATGCGAGTTGCGACTTTAACAGGTCACATTCCGCTCATGTTTGCGTTCTAACTTTCTTCCCTCCGGACGATCTTTTAATTTTTCGTTCTCTGTAGTCAAATCAACTTCATTACCTAAATGCCGCGATCTTTAGCTCTGAGAATTGTTTATAGAATGATTTTGTTTCCAGCATTGATTGCATGAAAGTTTCAGTGTCTGACCCACATGCATGTAGAACGCTCTCGAATGAAATTCAGGAGGAGAGTAAATAGATTATATGCATCACGTATAGGATATGCTGATAAATATCTTGTGCATAATGTACTCGCACAATGAAATTCCTCTATTAATTGCAACACGTTTTAACGTTGAGTTTTCAACGCCTTGCAACTACTGATGCATGAGGAATGTGTGGCTTAAGATTCCTTTTCAAAGGGAAGTACTCCCTGATTACGTGAAAATCAGTGCCTGAGCCGGGAGTCGAACCCTAACTTTCCAGCTACGATGCCATCACGTGAGTAATATACTCTTCATTTTATCGCGTCAGAATGAAGCGACTTTTGTAATTAATTCTCTTTGCACATGGGACGAATATTGTTGATAATTTTACTAGAACTCAAAATTTAACAGTGAAAATTCCTGATATAACTGTCTTAAATGCGAAGACAAAATTTGGGGGGCAAAAAGTATAAACCAGAAAGGAACTTCCTCGAACAGAGCAACATGTCGCCAGGTGTGATGTCCATTCCGTAATGTTTCTCTCTTGTGTTCCCATTAAGAACAATTTCCCCGCTAGTTCCGGCCCGAGGCAGCACACAGGGCTCCTCACCTCAGCCTGGCCCCACACGAAGCGTGCACAGCAGCCCGGACCGCCCCTTTACACCCGAGGGTGGCACGCTTCGTCCGTCTCTCAGAGCCAGTGATGAGACAGGCGCAGCAAGCGCCCCGGGACCGCAAAGTCTCGTGAGAAATTGTGCTAAATTTCCTCAACACAGCCTGGAAAAACACCACGAATGTTTTCATCGACGATACATGTATGGAAAGGACAAGTGAACAGTGCGGCCTTAACTTCTTGTTCTTTGCTATGAACTTTTAACTTCTTGTTCTTTGTTGTTAAATTTAGCCGACAGTTTCTCCATGAAAATTTTTTCTATGGTTTTAATTCAAAGTAAATTTTGCGGGCACTGCTTTCTGTCTGTAAGATACTAATATTTGTACTCTGCTCTTTACTATGCTATAGCAGAAAGGAAAAGAAATGCTTTGGCTACAACACAACTGTCCTGTTACTTTACTCGTCTTTAGTACAGGTATAATTTCAAACTTTTGCTAAAAATAGTTTTTCCCCTTCATGAAGATTTTTTTTCAAAATTTGAAATACGGACGGGAAAAATTCTTTCACTCTTAGAGTATTTGTTTTTCAGGTGTACGAGAGAAGCCTGCATAATTTTGACTCCATGAGTTTGAATAAATATTGTAGTGTTAAGTTCACTGCATGTTAGTCCTCTGTGAATGACTTTCTAGTACAAGTTGTACAGAATGTCGAGAGGAGTCTGTGAGCGCGAGGTACCGCTGCTGAATGCTTATCAGCAACATGAGGGCAATGGTTACCCGGACATTACATTTTCCTGGGGTAATTGCCTCAGCCCAAATGATTAACCGCGTTATTTGAGGAGGCCGTACAACCTTCTGGCAAGTAATTCGAAAAATTAGCACCCATGAGCTCAGAGGAAACGGGAAGCTAAATAGGAATATCCTCCAAATTCAGCAATGGTAAAACTTTTAGCATTGACTTTATCACCGTTCTGAGCTGACGACGACATCTCCTAGTGGAACGCTTTTCATTTACGATCTCGAGGTTCGCTTGCAATAACTTTCATTACACGCCAGGCAGCGAGTCCTGGCCATAATTACTCACATGCAGGGATGACCTCCACCAAAATAACCTCGGGAGCAAAGGCAGCCCACGCGCGCTCCACTGGAGGTGCGTGACGAGGTAATAACGTTGGCCTCATCAGCCCGGCGCCGCCTCATAATAACAAGTTGCCTACTGCCCCTCAAGCGGTCGCCGCTATTTTAGTATCGAGCTCACTTCTTCCCATATGCTTCACCTGAAGTGAGCCTTGAGGAAATATTACTCGTGCTTCTTCATCACATCCTCCGACAGCAGGAATAACTCGCGATTTTTATCTGGGCAATTCGAGGCCGCGTCTGGTTATTGTCATTCCACGAATTTGCCTTTCCGGAGGCGGAACGGAGGGAAAATGCAGTTTAGAAGTTCAGGGCAAGTTTTTGAGCGAGCATTATTGCCAAATATGACGAGACTCTTGCTTATTATCGTTGGCGATACCTATGACGGTGATGTGACCTGACGGTGAATGAAGCAGGCAGAGTGCACCGTTGAAGTGTTCACACGTGCTGACGTGCCTTCCTTGTCGTCTGGCCAACATCCTTCCAGACACAGTCCGCCTCACTCACAGTGAGGAAATGATGACGAGGTATGCTGTCAAATTTAGCGATCAGTGGGGTACATTTTGCTGAAATGCAGTATGTCGGCGGCAGGTAATTATTTTCGAGACAAAGTTGTATAAGAATCCCACGTACCATGTCGTCTTTATTGCCATTAGTGGAGGAATTTATTCTGCATCAATGGAACTTTTTTAGGCTTGTCATGTGTGTGCATTATTATTTTGTTGTTCCTTTATATCGTGCGTTCTCTCCGATCATTCTGCATTGCACGTGAAGTACTGCATGAACTCGTATTTTTAATTGAAATGAGGTTAATAAAGATACGCTGCCACCACCTGATTTCTCAAGAACCTATTTTAATTCATCGTGACAAATATTTGTTACTGCAATTAGTTATTCAATGATAAGAAATTATGTTGCATTTTATTGTCACGTGAGTGATCTTGAATTGCCCCAACAATAAGAATTAATATGGTACGCGTGTCGATGTCAGGGCACTGGATTAGATGCGTTTTATTTTCGTCTCTTTAATTTTCAGAATCTTTCATGAATGCGAATCACGAGCTATCCAATACTCGATCGGCTATGAAATGTAAACACAGGTTATATCGCTCCTTTATGTTTTCTGAACACTTCGCAAACAAATCTTAACTAATCAATACTGTTGAAATAATGAGTCTACTCTCTTACAGGATTGACAGTGAGAACGAACACATTCGGGACGCTAATAAAAGAGGCCTAGGCACGTTGGAGACTTGAGCAAAACCTAACGACCATAAAATGGTGTGAGAGAAGTGATTACATAACACGATTAGAAGGCAATAGGTAACTGGCGGAGTCCAGGTAGTGCAGTGAAGGACGTCGCGCCAGCAGAGTATGATGACAGGAAAGTGGTTCCAGATGAATGGGAATGTGCGTGATTCTGTGACGCATGTGCAGTAACACATGTTTTGTGTTCTCACATTGATGGATTACTGAACTACGCATCTGCAATATCTCACGTGATTCGTAAACGTGGACTCCTGAGAATCGAGTGAAATAATTAAAGTTCGTGACATTATGTCGGGTGCGTGGACCTTTTTCAGTAATTGATGCTCGCAGGCAGAGCAAAAGTCCTCACACTGAAGGCTCAGCTGAGAGTAATGCTGCAGCGGTGTTGAGGAGATGCAGGCTACCCTCTCCTGGAACGTTAGGACTATATTCATTAACAGACTCGTATGAAACTGTAACGTACGATATCTATTCGAGATCCCAATCCTAAAATTAGAGGCCATTTGAATTCCAAATGAAATGAGATACGCAGAAAGTTTATCTAAGTAATATTCCTGTATAAAACCACAGTTAACGTCCTAATTTACAAGGAATTAAGACATTAGAAATCCGGTGAGGTGGGGATAGGTGATGTGTGACGTCGTTTGATCGAGGTTCGGGTGCGCAGACGCCTCCCTTGACCGTTTCTGAGGCCTGTTGTATGGCTTTTGCCTTTTGAGCGCGGATAATAATCATGTCTTCCTCCCGCTTCTCTTTGCAGTAGAATACGTTGATATTAGACTCCCATTGCGGAGATATTAATTATTCTTTTTCTATCGTGTGGTATGCGTAGTTACTACATTTGGAGTTTAATTTTTTTTACTTCAGAAGTTGGAGGCATTGAATGAGGACCTCTCTAGCAATACTTCCTTCACTATTTTTGACATTGCGTCACCATGAATAGCCGAGCAAGTTTATATTAGCTCTCTAACGAAGTTGAGCCTTACAGTTCAGAACTTGTTTATCCCCTTGTGACTTCTAAATTATTCGTGCAACTCGCATCTTACTATACGTAGATTTTTACGTAAATGACTATACGTATATTTTTAAAATCGTAAATTGAAAGTGGGCATGGTAAAATGATATCACCTTGCAGATGCCGTATCGGATTGGATGCTATTTGGTCTTCTAAAACTGGCAAAGGGTAAAGTGAACATGTTTGCGAACAGTTTCTTCATTCAAGTATACCAATTTCGAGTACAAACAAGCCACAGTTGAGTTACCCTGAGATGACCGTGTCCTTACCCCAAGCCAGGGTTACGTCGTCATGCTCAATAATCGCGGCAAGCCTCCGATCGATGTCCGTCAGTTTTTGTTACAACGAAAACCTTTCTGTGTTTTACTTCTTTGAAGTGGGCTTCGATATAACGCCAGGTTAAATAACTTTAGCCTGGAGTACGCAGAATTTTGAGTCCTCTCATGCATTTTCTTCGTTCTTCGAATAATTCTCCGGCTCGTCTAAAATTTCTAGATTCCTCAAGTACGAAAATTTCTAGCTTCTAATTTATGTTTTCCTCCATATAATTTCCAGCCGTAAATTTCTGTGAAATTTTCAGATCATTATGTGCTAGTAAGTAGAGATAGCAAATAAATCTTAAATGCCCCTTATGATTTCGTGACCCCAAGCAATTTTTAATCTCTCCAACAATCTTTGTACCGCAGTATAATTTTTAGATTCTTCAAAGAACTTCTAACCTGCAATAAAATTTTAAGATCTTTCATATTACACACTTCTCGATTCCCATAGCAACAATTCATCGCACAACTTTAGCTTAAGATTCTGCTCTTTAGGGCCTCATCCATAGGGAAACCCTTACTTGCAGCTCTCGGTCTTGATACCCAATCGTAAAGTCAATTGGTAGCCCTAATCGTAAATATCCCGTTCACTTTTAAGTCAACTTCCATTTGCAACGTTCGCTCACAAATTACAATTCAACTTGAGGTCTCATCTCCTAACTTGAGCTCTGTCTTTTTACTCCTTCTCAGTGAAACTGATATTTGCTTATCTAGTTAAAAATGTCTATGGTAAAGTCACTCAAGCCATTACGTCAGTTGGGTATCTCACATACATTCAGTTTGAATACCGAACCTGTATCATGGATACATTTCGATTAAGAAATTCAAGTGACCGCATACCGCACACACTTCAGCCCGGGTAACTCAAAGTAAAATGGTTGGTGTCATCCGCTGTTAGCTTCAGTTTGGTACTCCAAAGTCCAATTTGGGTGGCTAATAGAGCTCTTTGATTAATCAAACTCAAGAGTTCAGCTCAAGCTTTGATGCAAATGAGACTGGGACATCGTCAGTGACACTTGCTTTTTTGGAGCCTTCTGCAAGGTTCAGTCTCTGGCCACGCGGTGATTTCGAGCGGCGTCTCGGCGAGTTGCTTGCAGGATTGAGTAATTCATGAACTCCAGTCAAGAAAAGCTTAGGAAATTTAGAACAATAAGTGAATGCATGCTCTCTTTAACTTAATCCACGAATGTTAAGTATATAGCACTTCTAAATTCCCCAACTTCAGTCGAGCATATCTATTGCAAAAGACTGTTGATCTGATTCATAGAAATGTGTGGTGGCTTGAATGTAAAACAAAGTAGAAAACCTATTAATTTTTGGTATTTCTTCGTAGGCTTTTTAACAGTGGCGAAGGATGTAGTGCAGTTGATCATTGAATGAAATGATTGCTCTTTAGAAGTGAAAGCGCTACTTTCTTCATACGAATTGCGACAGGCTTTCCGCGATCGGAAAACTTTAGAAAGCCAAATCTCTGAACCCGTCCTAAGGTTGGCATGTTTTCAGTTGACATTGTCCCTGCCAGAAGCAATATCAGCTATAAAACGAGAAATGACTGCAAAGACGTCCTGCTGCATTCAGGCATTGGAGTTTAGCTGTCCGTGATGCGTGTAAGCTGTTTTGACGGGTCTCATTTGGATCCACTTTGAGTAAAATTATTAAGTGTAAAATTGTATAACTTTATGTATCATAGTAATTAAGTAACGTCAAACTATTGGCAGTACGTATCATTAACTTTAATTTTATTAGTAATAACTCAGACAATTTATCCAATTTATTTCAATAACGCAATTTTTTACAGTATGTCACTTATATTTCATATAAGTCCTGGATGACAACTACACGGTAGACAAGCAGCAGCAGCTTTAAAATTGTAAGGAATGCAAATAAATGAAGACACGAGTTTTTTCAGGACATTGATGTGGTATCTAAAGCGACTGTTGAACCTCTGAAATTATTAATGTAGAATTTCCGGGTCGACAAAGTCGCTTACTTGGAATGCATCAGTTCGGTAAAAATGTATTATACTTGAATTGAGGAGCATCAAATCAGCGTACGTATATGCATGCGTTGACGCACATATGTACATGCGCTGACGTACATATGTACATGAGCAGGAATGCAGCTAGAACTTCTCTAGCCGATCTCTTAAAACGGTCTGCACAGACGCATGTTCAGGAAAAAAGCTTAACTTAGAAATGAAATATTAGGGGTGATATTGTATTACTCGCCATAGATACTTTTATTATTAACACAGTGCTCTAGCATCACGAACACCACTAACACCAATGGCCCTGACCACACCACCACTACAGTAATATCAAAGCAGGATCTGACTCAACAGCGCCCGATACTCGCCGCGACCGGGGCCAAAATTCACGAGGAATTTCAGCTCACTTTTTGCTGCGACCGCGGCTGCACGGGAGTCCTGCCTGCAGCTGTGCTCTTGCATGAAATCAATTGCTAGATCTATCGGATAAAAAAGCAAGATGTCTCTCTTTGGGAGAACATTTGTTCGTTTCTTTATTGTAGTGTCCACTCTCTTGAAGTAAGTAAAAAATTCCAGTGTATATGCGTATTTTAATTTACTTATAGCATCAATACATTGAGTTTATCGTGCTCTGGAAGCTTTCCAAAAGAAGTGCTATATAATTATAATTTACATTATCACTTGAAATTATTTCGTACACATATCCCCTTAAGATGCCCGAGCTCTGAAATTTAAATGCTCGCTGATACTGAAAACAATACGCCATCCGAGCAAAATTCCTCGGCTTACTTGACGAGCACAGTTCCAGACGCGTTCACGTCGCTTCACCGAACGCGAGAGATTGAGTCTACTTTTTGACTCGTCAGACTCCCGAGTCGTGCGGGCGTGCTCAGCCCCTGCTATTTTCCTTGCAGTGCACCAAGTTGGTCTCAGATTTGGGTTGCATTGAAAGAAACTGCAAAATGTTCTCGGAATTCACCCTCACTGCCGACGAATGCTGGCAATTTTACAAGCAGCTCATTTTTTTCTCGACTCTTTAATCGAATCAAAAGGAAACCGAACAAAAAACGGTCCAATAAACTTTACGGCACGAGGGTGCAGCGCAAAGGTAACTGGGAATGACGTGCTGGGAAGGGAAAGTGTCAGGGCTGCCGAGGTGATATTTCCGCTGCCAGAAGAATTTTTCTTTACGCTATAAAATTCACAAAAGGAAATTCCTCGAAATGCTCACATTTCAGCTTGCTTCTATGAAGAGAGCTATTTGAGTTGTTTGCTTATATCGTACAATGCATAGTTTTTTTAGTGGTTTTTATGGTCACGACAATTCAGTCATTTCTTTGTCCTCACGTGAAAGTAAACTTTCTGGAAAACCGACACTAATTTTCAAGCAGCGGGGTAATAACATAAATTACGTTAAAATTAGATTCATAAGTAGAAAAAGTAAATCAAACAGGTTAAGGTCTAAGAATACTTGAGGTTATTTTCCTACCTTGGTAGATTTACAATGGCCCTTCACTGGCATTTTCGGTCGTAATCATCAGTGAGTTTTTATAAGTTAGAGTAAGTCATCTAATGTTGGTTTGGTGTGATTTGACTATTTTTTCCTAAATCATAGGATAATTTAACGAGATATTCATGATATTCATGTTTCGTAAGTTCACTCGAAAATGTAACAGACAGTAAAACCAAGCTCTCAGACGCTATTTCAGGAGGTCATGATAAAGAGTAAGCGAATTGGTCGCAATTTTGAAGTGCGAATATTAATTTCATTCAATTTTGCTACTATTTCATTTCAGCTACCTTGATTTGCATAAAATTATTCAATTTGTTTTATTAATTTAGCAAAAGCTGACTAAAATACCGAAAGACTACTCCCTCAAATAATTTTTTTGGACCCGAACCACATGAGTTTTATGTAGAGGTATGCGAGTACCATGAAACATCTTGTAAGTCTGAATAAATGTTTTGAGAGTAATATATCCTTTGAAACTGCGCAATCACAGTTCAAATACCGACTACAACTATGTGGTAGAGAATGAGTTATCGCAAGTAATGTGTCCAGGACTGTGAAGAACATTCTTTGAGTTCACTCGTGAAGGCTTCAAAATGGAAATGATTGTCGGAAGAAATATTCCAGAGAAAAATTTTAATATCCTGCGAGTTGAACTCAAAAATACGACTTTCAAAACAATCTTTCAGACTTCTCATTTAGCGCTCTTACCCAGGAAGAAAAAATTCATCAACTCGGAACAGGCAACAGACATAGTCGGGCCAGTCGTGATGAAACAAGTCATTCGTTCATTTAATTTCAAGTGCAATTTTGCCCTCGGGCACACAAGTAGACTGAACAACTCATCATCAAGAGAATGAGGACGGCGTAGCCAGTCTCTCCAGGACACAAAGTTAAAGGCGACTTCTCAAGCAAATTTGTGCTCTTAGTTTGAGCTGATGATGAATTTTTGGTGTAGATTTGCTGAAACAAATATTGGTATGCTAAGTGTATTTTTTGTTTATTACTACTTCCTACGATCAGTGTTTCACATTTCGAGATTTTTAGGAAACCATTGCGCATAGTAAAATTTTTGTAGTGATTTGAAGCTGCACATAGGTTGGGTAAACGACATTCACTTGAAAAAAGTCAAATCGTTCCTTGTTTTCAACCCAAGAGAGAAAATTCTTGAGGCCACTGCTATTTCTTCGAGGGTGTTTATGCCACTGCTTCTGGCACCAACCCTTGCCCACAATGCATCGCTCATCAGAGCCATCTTAGGTAGGTCCCCAGGTATTACAGTGACAAAGCATGTTCGTATTTTAAAACAATAAGAACTTTTGTATCTCGGCTTTAGGTGTTACGTTAAGACATCACTTTATGTAGGTATCGAAGTTTCACTGAGTCCAAGGGTACATATAAAGCTTTGGTGCCACTTACAACTTCTTTCCTCCTCCTCCTCCTCCTTCTCCTCCTCCTCCTCCGTTACCTCCTCCTCCTCCGTTTCCTCCTGCTCATCCCCTT